>CABFVZ010002938.1:56797-80597 GCA_902151445.1 Timema monikensis | reverse complement strand
GTCCCATTTGACGGGGACGTGTGAGTGGGCGTGTAGCCATGACGTCACGCGTGCAGTGTGAACTGTCGGAGCATCGATCCACGCGACTATCACAAGGGGTCATGTTGGCTAACACCATCTTACCACCCGTCCGGGTTTCCCCTCAATGATTGGAAGGGAATGAGAAGGGTAGAGGTTTGATAGTGTACCCATGTTTGCGTTTAGGGAGACTGGGAAACCAACTATGAAAAATCCTCTTTAGCACACCCATCTGAGATTCGAACCCTCACCTATTAGGGTGGGATAAAAGCGAATGTGAGATTAGCACGTATTTTTGTAGTTTTAAAAATAAGAACAGTTTTTTTGTCTAAGTAAATAAAAATAGATGGTTTCTTATATATGTTCAGTAATCCGACATCTTAGCTCAGTCGGTAGCACGTCTGCCTGCTGATCTAAGGGTCCTGGGTTCGATTTCCGGCATTGCCGAAAAATGTATTATTGGTGAAATAGCATACCTTTAACATTGATAAATTAATGGCCTGGGATTGGATGTTGTCTATCCTAGTCTTAAGTTAGATTATAAGGCATATGAAGCCATGACAGGCCATAGGCTGGAAACAGTAAAATATATGTTCATTTAAATATGTCATGAGCTTTGGGACATTTGAAAAGAAACATTTGTTTGTATCACCAAGTCTTAGGCTCCTATCTTTTCAGTTACAATTTTTTAATGAAGAGAAAAAAGTCATCCTCAGTCCACAATACCCAAGACACATTCATGAATGGTTGACATTACCGTGTCTAAGAACATTAATCTAAACAAATCTCCCGAAGCAAGAACATTAATCTAAGCGTATCAACTAAAACAATATGTTTTAGATTGACCAAAACCTTTTTGTTCTAAAAACTGTTCATATACGGGCCTCAACTCACTTCCCTCCTAGAGCGCTTCTAAAAACATTTCCGATTACTGTACCGGTATTCGAACTGCGGCTCCTGGCTTGAGAGAACACCTAGATTAGAGTTTGTTGACGTCCTCAGGCTATAGATCCATGTGCCGATATTCAAACTGCGGCCTCCGGTCCGAGAGAAAGCCTGGACTAGAATTTGTTGGCGTCATCAGGCTAGAAATCCAATTAGTGCAAGCTCCACCGGACAATCTGCGCATGCGCACGCTAAATGCTTGCACACACCGTGTCAGACGAGCGTTTGACTGCCTTCTTTTGTCATGGAGAATAGGATGTCCCATTCTTGAGCCACGAGATATTTCTAAAGGCGGTTTTCTACCAGATCGACACACTTGCGACCGAGTTGCGTTTCCGAAAAGAGAAACAAGCAAGATCTAATGTTCAGAAACAAAACCGAAACTCTGTTTCCACCAAACTGACCGAATGAAAACAAGTTGCAGTATTATTTTAAGTTATTTTCCACTACACAGACAGAATAGTTATGTCCTCTGGTGATGACTTTTTATCATTGGTTGTGTGATTTTCTTATTATTATTATTTAGCATCGCGTCTTACTACCCGTTCGGGTTATACGCTTTAAGTACTAATTACGCTAATGGATTAGGAATTGGGAAGGTTTAATTAGAGGAAGTGAAACCGCATTTGAGTGGAGGTAGAGTGGAAAACAATTTAGGAAAAACCGCTCCCAGTTCACCCGACCGAGATTCGAACCTCGATCTCCCCGTCCTCAGCAGTCGAGCTAAACACGACAAGCGCGTTAGGCAACTACGTCACCGAGGAGGGTTGTGATTTTCTTAATTCAGGATCTACAGACAAAAGAACTACGGAACCCAAGGTACTGCGTGCGTTCGAATTTAACACGTCGAAAAGATTATGGAATGGAGGAAATGATGACTTGAATTCTTCTTTTCATAATTCGGTGTGAATGTCAACAACCGATATTGAGACTTACTCTAACAAAACACGTACTATCGGGCTCAACACCTTGCACGACGATGTGGATAGAGAAAGGTTTACTATGCACAACTGTTGCTGTAGTATTTCTACCGGACAGACTGTTTTACAGAAACTAAACAAAACTCGAGAGATATTTTGATCTTCTCCGCCTGGTTGGGACTTCCAAATGTTGACTCGAAGTCTACAAATTGTTTCTGTTTTCGGAAACTATAGTTGCAGTTTCAACGAACTCGACACAGTTTCTGTTTTGTTTCAGTTTTGTAGGTCTGGTGTAAAACCAGCATAACAGGGTGTTTGAGAACAGTGTTATTAACTAATCAATCTACAAGATAAGACTAAATAGTCTAGTTTAAATAAACGGAAGTATATTCTGATCGTACATATTTTCTCTCATAGGGAATTGGAAACACATTTAAATATCAGTCGTCAGTAAACTACCCTTAATTTTAGGTCTGGAATCGAAATAATGATTTAGCCTTGATGTATGTCCAAATGGCATCCAAGTGTCGAATACGAACAAACTCCATCTCATAGTTCCAAAGACGGACAGACAGAACTCTAAATTCGAGGACATATAAAACGTCAAGATACAACATAATAATGGGTGTATAAAATTGTTATGAATGTGGGGAATGCCAGGTCGCCACCGTGGTTCGGATTCCACGTTAAACTGTAGGTCCTTCATTTCATCTCACAATCACCCTACCATTACACATTAGCGTAAGTGCGTATAACCCGAACGGGTAGTAAGACGCGGTGCTAGTAATAATAATATAAAATGTTCACCACTACAACACATACTCTATATTATAAAGTACAAAAGTTAACTCACATTCACGTGGAGAGATGGTGGGAAAACCACATTTATATATCACATGTTTAACACTACTTCTTATACATTCAAACCTTTTCAGCCTATCTAACCACTCGTTCTTTAGAACAAGCTTTCACCGTTTTTACAGGCACCTAGGGTAACAGTTAAAGAGAACTCCGAATCACATGTATCTCACCTGCTTGGATAATTAAATCAAAAACTTTCGGTTAAGAGGGTGATAGGAAGGAATCACCTTGCCCCCCTCCCCCCGTCAATTGCAACCAATCAGGTATTGAACCACGGGCATGGGCCCCTGCTGTAAAGGGCGAGCGGGGCACTTGCCCTTCCTGGAATTATATTTGTTTGAAAAGAAAAGTGTTAACATTTTTTAATCTTCTAGTTTGCCTTACTATTTTTTTCTTCCAACATTTAACAAGGATCAGCGGTGACCTGGTGGTCTAGGGGTAAGGTGTCGGACTTCTGTGCTGGGGTCCAGGGTTCAATCCTCGGTCTCGGCGCAAATTTATCTAATTACCAAACCCTTCCTTCACCTCTGGCAAGACGTGTATTGATCACAACTTGTGAATGTGGGGAATGCGAGGCCTCCACCGTGGTTCGGATTCCACGTTAAACTGTAGGTCCTCCATTTCATCTCACAATCATCTCACAATCACCTTACCATTACACATTAGCGTAAGTGCGTATAACCCGAACGGGTAGTAAGACGCGGTGATAATAATAATAATAAGGATCAGATTACAATCGTGGTATATGATCACCATATCCACTAGATGCATTTCTGTATAAAGCATATCACTACATTTTAAACTATTGTCGAGATCGCATCATAATCTTCTCGTCTGAGAACAAAGAACACGACGGATATCGAGTGCTGCTGTATTTATAGTATTTTTACATTACAATTATAATGCCAGTGGCCAGCAGAAGTTTTTCCAGGTACGCGCGCGCGTTAAGTGAGGGGGAGGAATATATATCCCACCCCCCTTCTGGAAAAATGTATGTGGGCCCCCATGACCTCAGGTACCCTCAAATGCGATGTAAGTCTAACGACTTAAGCCACTCAGCCACGCCCAACTTACAAACTATTTATTCCAGTACAACAACATTAATACCTGACAAACATAACAAATTATCTGTTGTCTCCTGGAGTTACGTAAAAAATCTAAACACAAATAGCTTATTTAATAACTTATTAAATATTACACTCCCTGGGATGGAACCAAAGCTCTACATAAAATGTTATTTTCCCTTTTCACTAAACAAGGATAGGGAGAGAAACAAAAGAAGTGCTCGTGGTATTCAAATTATGTTATGCGTCATAAATACCATTAACAAGTTAGTGTTTTTAAGGCACAATTTGTTATGTTGTTTATTTAATTTATTAGCGCCTTCACTAAAAAAAATAGCGAATACACTCGTTAAGTTCCCTCTTCCATGTGAACACTCCATCAATGTCGGCGAAACAATTCAGCACAAAGCTTAAGGGGGTTCTTACCTTGCAATAATCTCCCTTTGGTATTTAGTCAGATTTATCTGGAACATATTTTTACTATTATTACATTTTAAAGTAACGCGGTTGGTACCTAGATGGATGGTCATACGGTATAAGGCATCGCTCTCACAATATACTGGGTTGGTAGGATTACTAATGACAAGCAGGTCGGGGTTTGAATACTGATCGTGTTACTGATTGGCAGGATTACTAATGACAAGCAGGTCGGGGTTTGAATACTGATCGTGTTACTGATTGGCAGGATTGCTAATGACAAGAAGGTCGGGGTTCGAAGACTGATCGTGTTTACTGATTGGCAGGATTGTTAGTGACAAGAAGGTTGGGGTTCGAATACTGATGGTGTTTATCCGTAAATTGTTTTCTATTATCCCTCCGTTCAAATGAAAATACACTTCCTCTAAATTAAACCTTTCTCATCCTTAACCTTTAAATGAAGCTTTTAATAGGTTTTGGGCTAAAAGAGATAGTAATTGAGATAATCAATCCTATCTAAGGTGTCCGTCTACCGGTGCATCAGGGCGCGTTGCAGACGTCCACAAATACCGCGTTATTTAACAAGTGTTTTGTTATTTCAAAATATGATTCAAACCAAAATTGAGGTCAAAGATATAATAAACATGTCCATAAAATATTAAAAACCTTACAGTTAAGGTTTTATAATTTTTTTAAATAATAATGAAAAATAAAAATTGGCTCTTTTTCAAGGACGTTTCACACTAAATGTTGCAGTTGTAATTCAAAGGAAATGTTTGAAAACATTATTCCAGCCAAACAAATATACAACTTTTTTAACAAGGTCACAACAAATTTCGAGAGAATTGAGGATTATTTGACTGGTTTGGAAGCTTCATAACTGACATCACCATGCGAAATACAACGGTGTAAGGTTATTTCCCCTCAAGTAGTCGGCGCCCTTAAAGCGACTCATCTTATAGCTGACATCTTCTCGTGGCAAATGATAACGTGCCAAAATCTATGTTGAACTATACTTCATGAACTGTTTGAGACAATGTTACACGACGTGACAGTTAACATCGTCGCTATTATACATTTTTACCACACGAAATATTTAGTCGTAAAATAAATAAGCCGGCAATCAAAAGGTATTTCTTTTTTAGATTTTGTTCACTCCTGCCCCCCATCCACCCTTAACGAATGACGTTAGTATCGATGTCGTTAGGTAATATACTGCGCACCTCTTATTTTTAATAATGACCGCAAGAAATCTGGATCCGATTTGTTGCAAACATGAGATGATTATAGAGAATGAGTAGATGGAGACTTCATATAGTAGCGTGGCGGGATGCATTACCTCGTTCATGAGGGGCAGCCTAGGTAAAACACGAGGTAGGCAGGAGAGTCTATTAGACTAACTCTCCCTCTTTCTTTGTCTTAAACTCTTTCCATTTGATTTGATTCATTTTTAACTTGATAGGTTAACGAATACATTCTAAGCACGTGACTCCGGTTAGACATAAGAATATCCAAGCCACGTGGTCTCAAGCTGTCACAATTGGTAGACTGTCAATGTTGACTGTTGTACTTTTTTAAATACATATTTTAAAAGTATCTCATATTATGGTGATTCAGCTTAACCCGAGGTGGCAAAATTTATCAATACAAAATCTATGCGTTTATATCTTGTAGGGTTGGTTGTTTATATCATATTCTGGATCAGTTTTTAATCCGTCACAGCTGTATCAGTTGAGCTATTCAGGTTGTCATCAATTTACAGTACAAGTGACCCTTCTAACCTTGTTGTATTAGGACTCAGTAGTTATAGCAATGATTGTAAGAACACAGATAAACATTTAGCAGTGTAGCCCACAGGTGTTCAAAACGTCTATAAAGTTCATACAGAAACTAGATGAGTTAGCTTATAGTACACCATTATTAATGACGACAAAAAAAAAACCACCTGCTATATGTGTGTGAATTAATGTTGATCGAATAAATAATACACTTAATGCTAAAAAGTGATGTATTTGCCAAGAAAACCAGTTAGATCCAAGTTTCTATCAAGCTATGCGTAAACCGATATGAGATATTTTCCATCTTGAAGAATTACTGGTTTTGCAACTTTTCTGTTTCCACCAACATTTCCCATTGTATACTCCTCTGCACATAAAGTGATAGATGGGGAAAAACGTCTTAATGTTGTAGTGTAAAAATAATGATAGTACACAGAGTTTGTTATGTTGTGAAACTTTCGTCAACATGACAGCTATTTAAGACAGTAGTATATCAACTAAACATGTTAGAAGATGTTAGTTTGTGTGTCATGGGCTTTGTCTGTTTGTAGTTATTATTATTATTAGCACCGCCTCTTACTACCCGTTCGGGTTATACGCACTTACGCTAATGTGTAATGGTAGGGTGATTGTGAGATGTGATAAATCTGTGCCGGGACCGAGGATTGAACCCCGGACCCCCAGCACAGAAGTCTGACACCTTACCCCTAGACCACCAGGTCACCAATCTGTTTGTAGTTGCTGCAACAGTTTAGTAATAGTATTTTATACCCGCTTTGGTGGCCATATGGTCGAACGCGCTACTCTTCTGTTGGACTAGATTGCCGAAGACGGGGAAATCGGGGTTCAATCCCGCTCAGGTGCACCGAGGGTGTATTTCCTAAATGGTTCTCCACCCTCTACGCAAATATGGACAAATTTCTTCTAAATTAAACCTTACTCATTCCTAATACGTTAGTGTAGTTAATATATAAGGTTATAGGCCGAACAGGTATTAAGACACTGTGTTTAGTAAAAAAAAACAGTACTTTATAATACTATCAAGAAAAACTAGACTTTAGGTTTGATTCGATTTTTTTATGTTAAATTATGTGGATAATAATAAATGTGTCCTTAAAAAGTATAAACTCAACCGTCCCAATTCCTAACCCATTAGCATAATAATTAGTGCTTATTCATATAACCCGAACGGGTAGTAAGATAAAATTATTAATCAAATTATATCAAAATAGTTTCAAATTAATTTCAAACCAAATAATAATGTTTATTTACTGTTAGGTGTTGCAAGAGTGATAAAATAAAATATTATTTATTGATTGGAGCTAAAAATGATCAATTTCAAAAATGTAATTCGAGTACATTCTTCCTCAAATACAAAATGCCTGAAACATTTTTTAGAAAATAATTTCACTAGGAATAAAGTGGAACGCAAATAAAATAACAAAAAGTAACATCCATAAATATAACATTACAATAGCACTATTGTTTTTGAATACCAAACAAGAAAGGCTAAATAAAGTAACTAAACAAAACATTATTGTTATATATATATAATAAGTTTTTATGACGTGCGTGTATTTACCTAAATATGTTAAAACTCAATTTTATTTAGTTAAATTTGAAAACGTTGACATTATTATAAATTATGTTTTATTTATCAATAGTTGCTTTACATGGTGAAGTTGTTCTCTCAAATTAATTCAGGTTCAAAATATCTCTACCGTTATTAAAACCCACATGTTATTGCTAATTTACCACTTGAGTACGCAAAAAAATGTAGTGAAACTATTTTGAAGAGTGTTTACACAGTTATTAATATATTTGAGAAGATTTGGGACGTTTGTCAAAAGATGGAAAGTTATTTTAAACGTAGTTGTTCTCGCTTGTGAAGTGCACTTCAAAGAACTACATGAAGTGTTTGAAATGTAATATTCTTGATGATATTCTGCTCCTTGGAAGCACCCACTCATATGTTTATGAGAGCACCCAGCTGATGTTCGTTTGTTTTCTGTTTGTTGTTTCAGGTGGTGTGTGGCCGCCCCTTCATAACACAACCCACAACGTCGGGTGTCAAACCCGTGTCTTCCCGGCCGCACAGTCATGACACCGTGAACAAAGCGATGACATTGGCTGACGACGGCGGTGGTAAGCTTGGGCAGACGTCGGGGGTGGAGGAGGTGGAGACGGCGAGGGACGGCGAGGCGCCGGGACGACGGGCCCATGACGATGGCCGAGACCCAAGTTGAACCCGCGGCGACGTCAACCACTTCGGCGGCGTTGACGAACCCGCAGGTCGAACCCGTAGACCTCCACAAACACGCACCACGACAGCATGCGGACAACAACAACCACCCCCTGGTGACCAACAACAACCACCATCACCACAGGAACAATAGACTGCGCAAGAGGAAGCGTCTGAGTCAAGTCGTCGACAAACTGGCGACGCAGGTGTCATCTTCGGGCACCCAATCCCCCACCCCTTTCAACAACAACATCCACCACAACAACAATAACCACTTCGCCAAGGACTTAGTAGGGGCGAAGCGGGGTGTGGAGCACCCTGAGGGGCGCAATGGGGCGGTGTCTTTGTCGGGCGCGGTGACAGTCGCGGGAGTAGGAACGCGGTCAATGTTAGCTGAGACGTCGACGCAGGAAGAGGAGGCTCGAGAAATGGCACCACGACTCGGTGAGGTGTTCCGTTTCGACAGCATGGACCGGGACCGCTATCAGCAACAGCAGTGCGGGGCTATCTCGGAGGAAGGGGAAGAGGTCGAGGACGTCTTCAGCCCAGCATCCTCCTCCAACAAGTCCCCACACAGCTCTACGACGGACTCCCCCAAGATCAGTGTCAGCCCATTGAGGCTGAAAGACAGTAGTATAGATGAGGAACTGGATGGCGGGAACACCTGCATCTCCCCTCCCCTCCCTCCCTTAAGGATAAAGGAAGAATTTCAACATTTCAGCCCCCAGCCACGGTATCCAGGATGTTCCTGCGCCCATTGCACCTCGGGATACCCTCTTCACCCCCACCCTCATGATAGGTACTTTCCCGCCTCCCCCCTGTCCCCTATGACGCCTATATCCCCGTCCCCGGTCCCAGTCAACAGCTTCGAGCACTACCTTAACACCAAGTACCTGCCCGACATCTTCAGGCGACGCAGTCACTCTGATTCCGACCTTCCCTTGTGGCTCGAGAACGCACGGACCGAGCGAGGGGTGACTCCCGGAGAGAGGGCGACAGTGCTTCGGCATCACGGACGCCCACACCCCCTCACGCTACCCCCTCCGAGCAAAGGAAGTTCCTTGGAGTCTGACACTTCCACCCCTCAGGACTCCCCCTTGGACCTGTCTATGAAGGGCAGCAGGGAACGAGTGGGCAGTAGCACAAGTTCCGACTCTGCCCCCGCACTCACGTTGGACCCACCGCACCAGATACCCCTTCAGTTACTACCCCCAGGGTTCCTCCCCCCTCGAGGGGCTGTTTCCGTCCCGGTCGTCAAAGGAGACGTCGCCTCACCGACGACGAAGGAGTCCGTCGCCGTCAGGTACAACCTGGAGGTTTCGCCCGTCGTGGAGGAGATGCCGCCAGGCTCTGACGTCGCGTACGTGTGTCCGGTGTGCGGACAGATGTTCAGCCTGCACGACCGCCTCGCCAAGCACATGGCGTCGCGACACAAGAGCCGTCAGCCGGCGGGCGCCGACGCTTCAGCCAAGGCGTATCTATGCGAGGTGTGTAAGCGTTCGTTCGCCCGCAGCGACATGCTGACCCGTCACATGCGCCTGCACACGGGGGTCAAACCGTACACGTGCAGGGTGTGTGGACAAGTGTTCTCACGGTCTGACCATCTCTCCACGCACCAGAGGACGCACACGGGGGAAAAACCGTACAAGTGCCCTCAGTGTCCTTATGCCGCGTGTCGGAGAGATATGATAACGAGACACATGAGGACTCACGCGAGGTATGAGCCCCCTCCTCCTTCTCAGGAGGCGGGGGGGCTAGAACTGCCAGCCCCCCTTTCACCCTCCCAAGCACTCAGCTCCTTGTCTGTTCAATCCCCCATGGACACTTCGAGCAAAGAGAATGACTGAGAGAGGAAGAATTTGGTTCTTTGTTCTGGTGCAAAGCCCCTGTGGTGAACCTAGCAAACGAAACGGCAAGACCTTACTGTCTAATTTGAATGCAATCAGTGGAAACTTGATGGTTCTGCGTAAACTTGTCCCCCCCCCCCTCTACCCCACATCCCTCTTTATTATCTCGTGATAAATTTACCCACATTTCTCTAAATATATTTTAAAATAAAGTTAAGGTTTTCATATTAAAATAAATGCTCAAATAATTTTCCAAGTAAATCTTTTACTATGATAGAAAAACAAATACAAGATTTGTTAAAAATCTTGTAAAATTGTAGATACATTTTCCTCTTCTTGTCTAAAGTAGAGGGAATGTAACCAGGTGTCCCTGGTTCTGTTCTTATCGCGAGTAGAGGGAATGTAACCAGGTGTCCCTAGTTCTGTTCTTATCGTGAGTAGAAGGAATGTAATCAGGTAATCTCTGCCAATACTGTCTCATCAAACAAAGAATGTAATCCCTGGGAAAGGGTTTGTGAATAAATCACCCTGGTGTATTTATTATTTGAAAAGTGTAGTTAATTGTTTATGTAGATATATGATGGTTGTGAATGGTTAATATCGTTATAACTCTTTCGAAATTTCTTATTAAATACTATTTCATTTGTTTATGTATAAAATATTGTTGATATTGCTGTTGTATTTTTCTAAAGCATGAAATGAACAAATAACATGTGTTTTAACTCTTTTTTGAAAATTGTTACGTAATCTGTTAATTCTACGATCCTGATGAATACTGTTGAAACTATTTGTTCCATTAGCCGTTTTGAACGTGGCCAAAGGCGGTAGTCTCGTATTGATTTGGTTTGATTCTGACGAAGAGTTTGGGTGTACTAATATGGCGTTTTCCACTCTCATTCGACATAAAAGCCTTAACATTTCCTCTAAACTATACCTATCCCCTACTACAAGTTAAGTCTACCCTGACTTGGAAGTGACTTCTGAAAGGTATTTTTTTCAAATCAGAAAACCGAAACTATTAGATGATTAGTAACTTAAAAATTAACACTTTAATTGAAAAGTAAATATTCACTGTCTAAATACTCCCCTTCTCACTATTTACATACTCATTTTTGAAGATAATGTCCCTCAGGTGAGCTCCCCCGGACGTCAGACAAACCTCAGCACACTTTCCATCCCTTTTCTCAGTATAGATCGTCTAATTGTTTTCACCCCACCCTGTATTATGATACTGGTATGTAAAAAAGACCTTTCAGAGGGTCTTTCCTACCAAAATAATACTGGAGTACATACTAATAATAATAAAAAAAGAAACATTAAAAATTACTATATATACATATGGAATTAGATCAGCACTAGAATGATCGATTTTGATCCATAAACCCGGGTTTCAAATTCAGGAATAGTATCTTGGAAGTTTTTCCACCCTCAATTAATGATTTGTAATTTCATCTTCATGCGATTTATGGTGCATTTCCTCAACATAATTTACCTCCTATTTTAGTTAATATGAGTTGCGAACAGTCCTAATGTGAATTAGACCTGTAACCATATTTAAAAAACCTATTTACATTCTTGTTTACTCTTCCAGTGTCTAAATTGCCTAAATTTGTTGATTCAGAATGGTAAACTAAGCTCTTACTATTATATTTGTATCCACCTTTAAGTTTACAAATGCAATCCTGTACATATTTATTAGCTGTAACAAGATGTATGTGGGTTAAAACAAACCAGTTTTCATTAATTTTTAACGGTTTTCTAATTATTTTAACATCCACTACTCAAAAAATTAAAATAACCTAAAACTGAGATAGTAGTATTTTATTGATCTCACAGTTTCCTAGTAATGCAATAGGCCCCTAATCGGATATTACAGAGTGTATAGTTATTACAAGTATGTGGAGCTGTCCAAAATATTGTTGACAGAATTAAATTTAGTAACCCTTACAATATTTCTATTAGTACGTCTAAATATTCTGTGTTAGCTAAAAAAATAGTTATCTACCATCAAACGTAAAATGTAGTTTAAAAAAACTTAGGTGGTTTACCACTCTCACTCCAGGCAAATACGAGTACACTTTCTCTAAATTCAACCTTCCTAATCCCTAGCAACAAGCATAGCTAGATCACCTACGTGTGGTCCAGATGAGTAGTGACAGTATTAAAACTAACAGGCTCCTTATCACTGCCAAATCAAACTAAGCGAGTCTTACGCCTTTGTCTGCGTGGTCATTTGTGAGAGTAGTACGTACATTGCTATTTATTGGAATCGTTGAGTGTAATTTTGTCTAAAACACATTTAAAAATGTTTTTATGGTATGAGGCTATAAATATTTCGTTGTTGCTAAAGTAAAATAAACAGCCGCAGGTTCGGTTTGGCTATTTTTCACACACATTTTTAAACAAACTACCATTTTGAGTATTTTTGAAATCTTGGCTGTTATCCTAAACTATTCACATTAATTTGTATGAATGAGTGTAATGTAAATTACATTTTCTCACCGTGAATTAACTATTTTTCACAACAAAGGTTTTTTTTTTATTCGCTTGATATTGTAAAATGCACAGTCTCGAATCAAAATATTTCCAAGTTTATTCGACTATTCAAATATATTTTATCCCTAAAATATAATGTGGATCTTCATTTACAAATTACACTATTTCAGTATTACTAATATTTGTTATCTATAATTATACAGTATTTTGTGATGCGTTTCTCATATTTAAAATATCAAGCTCACGTGTTCTTAACACATTTAAGTGCTTGTTACTGCTTAAACATAATCCCTTTTATATATTTTTGTGAAGATATAATAAATTATTCTAAATGAACATACATTAAATTTAAAATATAACAAACCAATATTTGTCTCCTCGAAGAGTGTGTTGAATATTTCTGTATGCTTTGACATCAGCTGTTAAAAATTATAATAATAAAATATTGCTCTAAAACCACTGTACATATTTTAGAAACGCTGTTAATTGAAAACAATTTATTCAAAACTTTCATATACTCTTCCCCAGTTCTGAAAAAGGCCATTTAATTTCGTGAAATGCGTCACATTTTTTTAAAACTGAAGTAATCCAATATTTTGTTGTATCTCTAGGTGTCCATATGTTAAGTGGGATATAAGCGCCGTAGTTGGACGTAAGAACATCATTTTAATGGGAAAAAGAAATTGTTCACGTTGTGTAAGCCTTTTAATTTGACCTGTTTGGGGAGGGGGACAGCTGAAACACAACGTGGGTTGAACTCCTTATTTGTACAGTCTTACAGCAAAATATATTGTTTCATTATCTACGTTTAGTTTAATTTTCCACATATATTACTCTTGAACTTTTTTTTTTTAAATTTTCGTGGGATTTGACAAATACTTTTATTTTAATTTAAAAAGTTGTATGTTCAAATGCACTTAACAGATATTAAAGAACTGTAGATAATAACATTTGTAGAGCATTAACATAAACGTAGCTACTGAAACAATGGTGTTTTTTTTTTGTTTATGAAATATTTTACTATAAAAAACATAAAAATACTGACCTTCAATCAAGTCTTCTCCCCCCTCCCCTCGATCTTATGTATTTGTTGTATTTTTGTACTGTTACCATCTAAAAGAGGCTTGTTGTATATTTATAATTAACTATTATTCTTTTGCTAGGCGAAAGAAGGAAAAATAATGGAGAGTTTAGTAAGCACGTTACAAAGTTTGAATGAAACCGGAAATATGTTCTGTGACTAGATCAAATTAATTAGACAAGCAGATATAGAAACTTTTTTTCTAAAACTAAAGTATGTCATATATTTGATTTTGAAAAATTCGGGTTCTTAAACTCTTATACGTTTGATGGACGAAAATATTAACTTTGGTTGAGAATAAAAATTTTAAGTTTAAATATGGCGCCTATTTCCTAATTACAAGCAATTAAATCCAATGGGAAAGGGAGTTTCTAGAGGATCCAGAGATTTGAACTAAAGTTAATTATTTGAAAACGTAAATTTTAATTAAAATTTAAGTCAAATATAAATAATATAATCTGTGGTCAGTTGCAGTCCAAGTCTTATAATTTATTATTATTATTATTATTATTATTATTATTATTATTAGCACCGCGTCTTACCAACCTTTCGGGTTATACGCACTTACGCTAATGTGTAATGGTGGGGTGATTGTGAGATGAAATCAAGGACCCACAGTTTAACGTGGGATCCGAACCATGGCGAAGGACTGGCCCAGTCTTACAATTGATAATTCCAGAATAAAATTAGTTTGAGAAATTAAACTAACCGTTACTCCAAACTCCACCCGAATAACATTTTAAATTTAAAAATAAAATACTGTTTTGACTTCTTGTTTTCCGATTGTTGATTGGATGGTAAAAAGCATCTCTCACCTTTTTTTAGTAACAATAAACCCAGAGCTACATCAGCACACGACTTATAAGCTGATTAAAGCTAGTACTCCAGCATGTAGTACTAATAAACTAACCCAAACACCGAGTCGATGGTCACACGGATTAGATCAGGCTCACCGTGTTTGAGTTGAAGGTGACTGAGAGGTCAGGGGATTCGAATCCTAGATGGGTGTACTAAGTCTTATTTTTTCTAAATGGTTTCTTACTCTTTTTCCATGCGAATTTGGATACATTTCATCTCAGCTCATCCTTCTTTATCCTTATCATATTAACTTTAGTGGAATGTATCTGGCAAGCCTTAGGCCTGGTAATAGCTCAGTGAGACGAATACAAATTCGGGTGGTGGGAAATTATTTGTGTCCACCCCCATTTATTATCCTTCTCGGGATCAAACCAGATACTTCTAGACTTGTCAACTCCCATAACACCAGACAACAGGTTTTATTCTCTTGATTTCCTCTCGATACCTAAGTGGTACAGGGAACAGGAGACTGGAGTGTGTGATCCGGGGACCGACGCAGCCCTCGCTCGAATCGGCTGTTAATATTATTATTGTTATTACCATCGTTGTTGCGTGACGTCGAGTGTGGGTGGACGCAGCAGTCTGTTGACAGTGTTGCCGACATCCCAGGGGAAGGGACCTTGATATCGATCGAGCAAGCGAGGTCGCGACATGTGTGTCAGTTTGACAGGAGGGGATGGGGAACACTGTTTCCACACATGGTTTAACTATGAAAATGTGTCATTTAAATCAAATTCTTAATTTGGTTAGAACGCAAAGTAGGTTTACTATTCCCTAATTTATGTCATTGATTTGAATAATGTTGTGTTTCAAAAATAAAAATGATATAATTCTCCATGATGTACTCTCAGTTTACAGTTAAAGTAGAAGTACTACCTTGATTGATTACGCGATGACGCTACACCATAGTGGAATCAAGTAAGGTGAGCTTAATATCGTTGATGGTAAACAGTGTGTACATATTTCAAAGCAGAATAATTAAATTAATGACTAACGTCGGTATTTAGTGCAGTGCGTAAAAACAAACAAATACACACGCAAATAGTTGTTTTTTTCAAATCTTGATATATCTTCATTTTAATATGTCAATTTACTGACGAAATAAGTAATGTTTTTCCAAATATTAGAATTAATATAATATGAGTATTAAAATTGTTTGAATATTTCTTCTAGAAGTTATCAATAGGTTGTAATGGAAAGGGACGCGAGAAAATACCGATGTTTTTGCAGTTTTTATGGCAATTTTTTTTCAAAATAAATAAAATATTGCTCCAGTACAAACAAAGAGTTTAACTTTATTCACATGTTGATATCAACAGTTTCTGAATATCCATCATGAGCATAGTGGCATTATCTAACAAACTTTTTAAATGAAGATAAAAAGCTATCATTAAATTCCAGGACACCCTTGACAAATATTCAAAAAAATTTGAGGTCACCAAGTGAAGAAAATTAAATTATATGTTTTTACTAGAGAAATATTGTATTTATTTTGGCCACAAAAATGTTTTACCATAAAAATTGCAAAAACACTGGCTTATTCCCGCGTCCCTTTTCATCCCACCATAAACAGCGCGTGTAAGCCAATGTTTGAACAGTTACGCTCCGAAAATAGACAATAAATACAAAATTTAATATGTTTTTAAATATAATATGCGCCATATAATAAATATTTTAGCTACACAATAGTTAATCACTTAAAGAGAATAACTTTTAACGAAGTAACTGATAATTACTTCTATCACAATATCATTTACACTTTTTATTTTAATGAGCGTTCAAAATATAATAATTGTTTGCATTTTAGCAGTTTAATAATTTTTAATTGTTGATGTATTACATTGCTAAGAGTATCTCCTCCAAACAAGCAGAGTTGTATTTGTGTGGAATAATTTACTGTTAAAGACTATTTCTTGTGCACAGACTCCTCGTCAACAAGGTACAATTATTTTTAAAATTTAGTTTCAATTGGTTCATGTCTCAACATTGGCTCTGTAGAAACTTAAATGTTAGCAAATTTGTAAATCCAGGAAATGAGTTTTGTTTTATATTTTATTATTATTATTAGCACCGCGTCTTACTACCCATTCGGGTTATACGCTCTTACGCTAATGTATAATGGTAGGGTGGTTGTGAGATGAAATGGAGGACCTACAGTTTAACGTGGAATCCGAACCACGGTGGAGGCCTGGCATTCCCCACATTCACAAGATGTCTTGTCAGAGGTGAAGGAAGGGTTTGGTAATCAGATAAATCTGTGCCGGGACCGAGGATTGAACCCCGGCCGCCAGCATATAAGTCTGACACCTTACCCCTAGACCACCAGGTCACCTTTTATATTTTCATAAATAATTAATACAATTTTAAAAATCATTACTTATTTAAAGCCCAAGGAATACATTTTATATTTCCGATTCTAGCTTATTATATTTATATAGTATGCCATTTAGTAATCTTGAATGGAGCAATATATTTAAATATGTGACTTTTATTTCAATTAAATTGATTTGAAGGCTACAGATTTTGAAATCATAAAGTTGAAAACAAGTAAACTATTACTTCTACTAAAATAAAAATATAAAACCTAAGGTTTTCTCCCTTTTAATTTTAAGTTAATGCCATAATTTTCATAACATTTGTGCCAAATACAAGTGGCCAGTGATTTTTTTTTTAATATAATTTTACTAATCAGCCTATCTCAATTTTTCTTTTTTGGAAAGATTAACTATGCCAGTTGTTTACATCAGTTTATTTTACTAATCATAAACTTATATATAAATGGAGTGAAACGGTCTTGTTTATGTTAATTTTTAAGTGATGAAGATGACTGACTAGATATTCGTCAGTTATGATATCTGGTTTAGAACAAACCTTATCTTCTACCGATAAAGTGGGAATATCGTAGGGAAATTACAGAGGTGGCATGTGACTAATTTCAAAGGTGGATTTAGGTGGCGTATGACTAGTTTCCAAATTGGATTTAGGTGGCGTTGGACTAGTTTTCAAGGTAGATTTAGGTGGCGTATGACAAGTTTCCAAATTGGATTTAGGTGGCGTTGGACTAGTTTTCAAGGTGGATTTAGGTGGCGTTGGACTAGTTTTCAAGGTGGATTTAGGTGGCGTATGACAAGTTTCCAAATTGGATTTAGGTGGCGTTGGACTAGTTTTCAAGGTGGATTTAGGTGGCGTGGGACTAGTTTCCAAGGTAGATTTAGGTGGTGTGGGACTAGTTTCCAAGGTGGATTTAGGTGGCGTGGGACTAGTTTCCAAGGTTGATTTAGGTGGCGTGGGACTAGTTTCCAAGGTGGATTTAGGTGGCGTGGGACTAGTTTCCAAGGTTGATTTAGGTGGCGTGGGACTAGTTTCCGAGGTTGATTTAGGTGGCGTGGGACTAGTTTTCAAGGTGGATTTATGTGGCGTGGGACTAGTTTCCAAGGTGGATTTAGGTGAGGTGGGACAAGATTCCATGGTGGATATTCAGTTCACGTGTTAGGTTAAGACAATTATCTATAGATACTTCATCCACCTGATGTTTTACTGACAATGTATCATATCTCTCACTAGTACTATTAGTCTTGCAAGCCTCCATAAACATACCTGCATCAATGATCAGGCAGTATGGGACGGCAGGTTTGCAAGAGAGTGGTTTGATGGTCATGGGGATGAGATAAACTAAGCTACCCTCCTCACCCCCCATATCATAGACTAATTTACTAATAGCCATCGCGTTAAAGGTAATGTTAAAAGTAAAAGTTTGTATCCACCTTGAAAACATTTCGCAAGCCACCACTGAATAATACACAAAGAATGTTGACTCAAGTGTGATGGTCTAATTAAGTTATAAAGTAGTGCCGAGGAATGACACATTGAACCGTGACTTTAAAAACATATACAAACTGTAAATAGAGGATAAAAGCTGTTCATGGTTGAATCAGTAATCAAGAATTAGGGCATTATTAGCTGCTAGATAATTAGTTGAAAACAAAACATTTTCACTTTCCATCAAAGATGGGTTCACTCTTTATTTTTAGATAAACACTGCCTTGCTGCAGTTCAGTGTGATTTTTATATTAATAATAAAAAAATGTGTATATGAATATATGTAATTATTAAAAAACTTCATGTAGTTTTTTAAATATGTATACTTTTAGATTTAATTTTTGCAATTAGATTTGTACCATTGGATTGGGTCATCTTTATTAGTTTAAATGAATGAATAGGTTTTATTTTGCCTGTTTTATTCGACACGTTTTACTGACACACTTTAATAAAATTATATACTACATTATTTATTCAATCTATTACAATCTCTATTCAAGTTAAAAGTGTATATTTATGTAAACAATGTTTTTCGTTACACCTACTCATAAGTATATTTTTCAAAAATCTGTTTTATCACAATGATGTGAGATTGTATCTTTAATCTACAAGAACATTTGTTTGTAAACATAGCAGTAATAATTATTGAGGATTGGCCATAGCATTTTGTGTTTGAGAACATTCTTCTTTATGTCTTAAATTTAGTGTTTCGATTCACAAATAATTAATAAAATTATATTTTATCAGATTACAATTTTTCGTAAAAAAATTTTACATACTTATTATTCATTATCAATATTGTGTTCATCGTAATTATCAACTTATTTATTTAAATTAAAATTAAAAACTAGATTTTTTTTCACTTCCTATTATTTAAAATAATGAAACCTTTTTAAATGTTTTGTTTAATCTTTACAAAGCTGAATTTAAAAAAAATTGTGTTAGTAACGATCTGTAATTATTTCAAGTGGATGATAAATTAATGGTCAAAATCTTCAAATCGACTTTCGAAATTGAACTGTTTCTTTCATTCCCTTTTACCAGTTTTGGGTCGATACCTATTTTAAGGATGACCAGACTATATATAAAGAAAAACTACGTGTGTGCCAGATTAGGTTAAGTTCCATTATGTATGTTAAGTTATTTTCACTATTCTTTCATTCTATATTTTTTATGTACGATATCCATTTTTATCTTGTTTTGTTTTGTATAGTTGAGATACTGCCAATGTAAAAAAAGTTTTAATATAAGTTAATTATATTGTTTTGCGCGAATATGCTCTCATATTTATGATTTGATTTCTTTTTCTTTCTCATATTTATAGCTCAAATGTTACTATAAACGTTTTATTTTATTTTTCGCAAACTTTTTGTTTTGTAATTGGAAAGTAAGATGAGTACAAAGTATTACACGAAAAATCGACAATGTTGAATACATTGAAAAATAAATAAATTTAAACGTTAATTTTGATTACAAAAATATTTTGTTTTGTATTTTTATTTCAAGTATACCTTGAATTTCTATTACCTTTACTCCTTATTTACCCTACACATTTTTGTAATCGTAAAACATTCTATGCTTGGAAAATTTTATATTTTAAAATACAACTACTCAACAAATATTGTGTTGGTTCTTATCTTTAGAACCGAAATCTTTTTATGATTATCAAAGTCGTGGTTCAGTTCGTTAAAAAAATGATTCAGGTAAAACTATTCTGTCTTAGTAAATACATACCATAAAATGCATAGGCCTATAGTTCAGGTAACTCAATTTGGCCCACCACATTGCCGATTTTTTTTTGTTCAATCATTTGTGCTCTATTGGTGCTCGTGTGTGCCCGAACATGAACATTTGTGCTCTAAAATGAGACCTTTAAGAGAACATTTAATGTGGCGGGTCAATTTGAGCTCAAGCTGGCCTGCGACATTAAATGTTATATTAAAGATCTAATTTAAAAGCACAAACATTCATGTTTAGGCAGATATGAACACAAATAAAGCACAAACGATTGTACAGGAACAAAAAATTCAGCAATTGGCGCGCTAACTTAAGTTACGTCTATACTTCCTAGTTTTATATATACATATTTTACAAAAGCTAAACTTAGTTTACTTAGTTACATATGGATTTTATTTTCCTTAAACCAATAGTGGGCTATTTGTTTGCGGTTTGAGTATGACAATTAATTTGATAAAGTTAGTATTTTTTATCAAAAGGTATCTGAAACCAAGAACAGAAATAATATACAGATACCCGAACTGGTAAAATGTTTAAACCAACTGATTCATAAAAAAATAAAGCTTTGTAAATCTATATAATCTAAATATTATTTAAAATAAATTACGTTTAAATTTGTAATTTTTTTTCAGAAATGTGATAATTTTTAAAATCCATTGTAATTGGTTTTTATTTTGGAAACTTCCCAGGATTTTTAACTATTATTATTTACATTTTGTATTACGTTGAGTGTTTTATAATGATTTCACTAAAATGTATCATGTTGCATATCTAAAAACGATACCAAGAGAAGAATGTTAGTAAGTAATATGAAATATTTGTCAAATAATATGTAACGCTTCCTTTGGATAGAATAGCAATATCAACCTTCTTCATTAAACATTAAAATAGTTTTAAAATGTAGCGACTAAGTAAAATAGTTTTCAAAGAAAATTGCTCGAGTAAGATCCTCAATATATCCAGACTAATTAAATTATCACTACTAGTGTGATTTACATAGCTACATAATGTTAATGGTGCTAAAGTTATCCAGAAATGGTTACGTCTTAGAGATGGGAACACAATTTAGAAAATGAACGCTGACATATTTAGAGGTACTATTTTAAAACGTTAATATATGTCTCCGATATCTTCTCACTAACACAGACTGCCATATTAATGTGAACTAAACAATTTTGTATCAAGTAGTAATGGAATATTTTTACAGTTATAAAAAATATACCCGCAAGTGCATACTTATTAAAAAAATAAAAAATAAAATTCACAATGACTAAAATGGAATTTTCTATATTACATAATCTAGGAATGTAGTGTGATGATATATGATATATATTTTCAACTAAATATCATTTTCCAAGCAGCTAGATACCCTCGCCTGTCACTGATCATTCGTATAATTCTATCCAACGCTGTGAGTTGCCAGTTTGTTCATGTAATGAGTAAAATTATTCAATAGCGTCTGTAATTTTTAATTATTTCCGCTATTTAGGAATAGATACAAACACATAGAGGAGTTATTTCTTTATTTAAAACTCAAATTAGTAAAATAGCAAGCCAAGATGATAAATGTAGATTATTTATATATAGTAAACAGTCCTTTTTATTAAATTTGATATTGAAAGTTAAAGTTAAATATAAACTTATAATTACGCATTTTAAAAGATATCTAGCTAAGTTATATGATCAAAATTACAAATATAAAAATCGTCGTCAATATTTGTTTACGCCTTTCTTGTGTGAGAGACTATTCTCTTTACACTCTACATATTCTACAAATATCATATCACAGTACCTCAAACGAAGATAAGTTTTCTATTATAATAGTGTTAGTTCTACATTTTGAAAACATTTTAGAAGTCTTTTTCTTAAGTACTACACACATTTAATGTGTCAGCTAGTGGAATGTATTGCTTGCTAGCAAATTTCAAAAATACAAGTTCAAGATAGGTTTATCCTTGAAAATATTTCATGAAGGTAAACTGTGCTAGTGTCGTGAAGAATCTAGAGTAATTATATTGGAAATGAGAGCTTAGAACTAAAAACATGACATTTTGAAAGTTAAACTCTTACTTTTATAACAAACAAAATATCAAAGGAATTGTTAAGAAATAGTTTATCGATTTGTGGTTATTTAACGAGCGTACATTTTATTAAATTGGTTACAAAAAGTAGTGTGCACAAGTTGATTTTTATTTATTTATTTGTAAAAGAATCAAATAGTTGAAAATTTCCTAAATAAGTTTTCCTTAAAATACATTATGATAACTTCAGTAAATTATTAAAATATATGTGTATATATGTACCTGTCAAAAAAATACTGTGATGTTCAAAACTTAAATAAAAATTAAAATCTTTTTGCTAAATTAAGCCAATTTTATATATTGATAGAACTAAGCTTGTTTATTAAACTTAATGCTCCTTTTAAATATGTGCAACTTTTTAAATTGTTAAGCTAAGCGTTAATATTAACAAAATAAACTATGGTTTATGGAGTAAACATAAAAATCCAAACATTCAATTACGTAAATGCATTAAATGAATAATCAGTTAACTAAATGTTACTCGTATATTTAATTTCTAAAAAAATTTCTTATATGTTACAAAACACTATTAACAAATAACTTACATTTTATATGTATTTTAAAATGTCAGTTGAATGAAACTCTATTATTATAATTATTATATTTGATGTTCTCTAAAATTTGTTTTAATTTTCAGATTTTTACATAGGCTACCTACATATTCTGCCCCACTACTCTAAAACGGAATGCAGTATTCCATACATTTCCTAATTTAATTTATTTGAATAATGTACTGTCCAATATAATGTAAGCTCTGTGAGTAAAAATATGTTAAATGTTCTCAGTGAGTTGATCTTATTTTCATTTTATTGATGAAAGTTGAAAAGTTATCAATAAAACACGTTGGAAATATTTATACTGGAAGGAAACAAACTTTTCCTGGAAATAAATATTCAAAACAGAAGAAAATATTAATGTTAAACTCTTTGTTACTCGTGTAGGATATACCAAGAAGAAAATTAAATTGTGACACAAATAAATATTTTAATTTCATTA
The DNA here is from genome assembly GCA_902151445.1 of Timema monikensis. NCBI lineage: Eukaryota > Metazoa > Arthropoda > Insecta > Phasmatodea > Timematidae > Timema > Timema monikensis. The sequence goes on along the minus strand of CABFVZ010002938.1, from coordinate 57,437 downwards.
TTTAATTTACATTTGCTTAGAAATAAAGATATTCTGTTACAAAATATGCCAGGGGATATATAACGAATAAAATAGAATGTTTTATTTTTGATTCTAGCAATAAAACTAAAAAAGTCAAGATACATTTCCGAAAATAAAATTTAATGAAATTTTGATAAATATTATGTGAGGTAAATACTTGCACAACGTACCGTAACACTTTACATAAGCAAAAATAAGAGTATTTTATTAATTATTACTTCTTACATTTTGGTTTATTTTCATTTGATCAATTAGATTTAATTAGTAGAGATGTTCATTGAATAACTACGTCTTGTCTGAGATAATTATTAACGCCATGATCACCACAATGTAGCAGCACTGTCGCCAGAATTGCGACACCACCGCTCATCTGCGGGGAGAATGACAACTAAATGTACGAGTTTTCACTATTTCAGGTCAAAACAAGTGGCGAGTGTTACTGTTTTGATTGATTGATACAAAACGTAGCAAACAACTAGTTTCAATAATTGATTATGTATTGTGGGATTGTCCCACGTTGGTAGGTACACCCTGTATAGGTGGGACGCACAGTCCCCAGTGCTGGTCCAACCAGTGAGTGACTGGAAGGGGGGGGGAGGAGTTAATCCCCCCCCCCCCC
>CABFVZ010002938.1:36268-56764 GCA_902151445.1 Timema monikensis | reverse complement strand
CCCCCCCCCCCCCCGGATTATCTGGCCTGAACCGCATCTCACCCTTCTGGGTGCGGGGGTTGGAGCTTTTAAAGTACCAATCTAGAAACTGCCCTGGTCCTCGATGTCCAGGGTGCTTGGCGTCTCTTCCGTGCTGAGATCATAGCACATTTAAACGATAAGGTTGGTAGGTACAGTCCAATTTTCATAGGTAGGGCCGTTTAGAAAATACAAACACATTTTTTCTTGATCAACGTTGATAACATTTCACTATAATATTATTGTTACTTTATCTTTTGTTAATATTTATCACTAGCCCCCTTCCCCGTAAAAAAATATTGTAAAGAATCCTGTAAAACAAAGCTTCAAATCATCCATATGTCAATATAAAAACAAAACTTTTTTTTACTAATTTTTTTTTGAAAATTACAGTCCTACCATCACTGTATAGCCCCCTCCCTCTTTTTATCCTCCCTCCTATTTTCATCTCATTCCTCTTTCCTCACCCTTACACCCCGCCCCCTTCACCTACCCCACTTTCCCTTCAACAACTTTTTTTTCCAATGACTATATAATATACTATTGACATTTTTATGAGTAATAAATGAAATTTTCAAAATAAAATATAGCCTATGCTACTCGCTGATAATGTAGCTTTATATTGGTGAAAGAATTTTTAAAATCGGTCCAGTAGTTTAAAATCGGTCCAGTAGTTTTTGAGTTTATCCATTACAAACAAAAAAACAAATAATCAAATCTTTCCTCTTTATAATATTAGTATAGAAAAGTGATATTAGCAGATAAGATGACTTGATCAGATACGTATAACCCGAAAAGTTAGTAAGACACAGTGCTTAAAAAAAAAGAATTGACGTATATGACCACATGAAAGTAGATCTACTAGTAGCCCCATGGCTTCTTTGGTGCTGACTGACAGCTCACAGCTGACTTCTGACAGTCAAAATTTAGGTATATACCTAAATTTTGACTCTAAAAAGTGACAGCTGCTAAACACATGTTTTTGAAGATCAACTAGTTCGGTGTAGGGATACGTAATTTGGTCTGGTAACTTTTTTAAGCTGTCAACTGTCAGCTGTGAGCTGTCAGTCAGCACCAAAGAAGTCATGGGGCTACTGTAGTAACTTATCTAGCTGTTAGATAAGGTTCTTCCTATGAGAAATGGAGTGTGTATGACAGTTAAAAAAGTGACTAGATGAATGTAACTCTTAGCAGTTGTATCAGTGAGTATATAAATCGAGGGGCTCATGACATCCTCTCGACACAAAGTTTTTTTTCTCTTCTTCTAGAAAGTGACGTGTTTGAAAAGTGCTACGTCACCTCTAACGGTGTTACATTGCAACATTGGAAAACGGTTGATTTCCTTCTGGGCCGTTCTTACTTTGTTTTCGCATCCGATACAAAAGGTGCGTGCCGATACAAACAGTACGTGCGTCATCGGCTGACATGGAAATGAAAAGAAACGCTCCTACGATGAGGAATGTCTGAAATGATTGTCTTCTGGAGCTCGGATAAAACTACTTCAGCAACCGGACATTCACCGCCAAACCCAAGATCGTACGCTCTTTACAAATCATTATAGACGCCTTACACATGAAATAAAACACTTAAGGTGCTACCTAGTTGGCTGAGGGCTTGCCGATTGGATGTTGAAGCTTAAAATGAATATTGACAGAATCTTTAACAGTAAGCCTACATGAGTTTGGTGTGTACACAAAACCATTGTTTATGATTCTATACATATTTAGACTAGAAGACTACTTAAAAGTTGACATTTGCTGCTATGAAAAGTACAAATATATATCAGTTGATTACCAAGAGCTAAATGCCCGGTAAATGAAGGGTAACTGGTATAGGAACGTATGTTGGATCTTTGTTAATATTATTATTAGCACCGCGTCTTACTACCCGTTTGGGTTACACTCACTTACGCTAATGTGTAATGGTAGGGTGGTTGTGAGATGAAATGAAGGACCTACAGTTTAACGTGGAATCCGAACCACGGTAGAGGCCCGGCATTCCACACATTTACAAGTTGTGATTAATACACGTCTTATCAGAGGTGAAGGAAGGGTTTGGCAATCAGATTTGTCTGTACCGGGACTGAGGATTGAACACCGGACCTCCGGCACAGAGGTCTGATACCTTAACCCTAGACAGCTAGATCACCTCTTTGTTAATAGAGTTATGTCATTTAATACGGAGGGTGGGGGTCAAAATGCAAATTGTATCATCATTTTTTGTTTTTTCGTCCCCTGTTTGTCCTCCTAGTGCCGGACAGAGCCCCCATCACCCCTTTAGTTTTAGGCGTTTAGGAATCTCTGCTCGACTATTTTAGTCTCATGAAGTGGGTGGAAGGAAAATAGAGATAAGGTAAGTATTTTTGTCAATTATTTATAGCAAAAATTATGTCTTCCCAAAATAAATAAAAAAATTCTTCAGTATTTACGTTTGGTTTAGTATAATTTTTTTAAATTTATTTATTTAACACCACGTCTTACTACCCGTTCGGGTTATACGCTTGTGTACTAATTACACTAATGGTTTAAGGATTAGGAGGGTTTAATTGAGAGGAAGTGCATTAGCATTTCCGTGAAAGGGGAATGGAAAACAATTTAGGGGGAATACCGTCAGTGCACCCGATTGGGATCGAACCCGATCTTCCCGCCTTTGGCAGTGTAGTCTAACACGATAGTAGCGTGTTAGAACACTCGACCACCGAAGTGAGTTAGTCTAATTTTAATAGTACCAACAGTTCTTGAATATTTGACATGGGCATACAGAGAAACCTTTAAAATTATGAGTAAGAGTTCTTATCAAATGCGCCACTTTGTTCTTGTCAAATGCTTCACTTTGTTCTTGTAAAATGCCCCACTTTGTTCTTGTCAAATGCTTCACATTGTTCTTGTAAGGTGCCCCACTTTGTCTATTGTCAAATACTCCACTTTGTTCTTATCAAATGTTCCACATTGTTCTTGTCAAGTGCCCCACTTTGTTCTTGTCAAATGCTTCACATTGTTCTTGTCAAGTGCCCCACTTTGTTCTTGTCAAATGCTTCAAATTGTTCTTGTAAAGTGCCCCACTTTGCTATTGTCAAATACTCCACTTTGTTCTTATCAAATGTTCCACATTGTTCTTATCAAGTGCCCCACTTTGTTCTTGTCAAATGCTTCACTTTGTTCTTATCAAGTGCCCCACGTTGTTCTTGTAAAGTGCCCCACTTTGCTATTGTCAAATACTCCCCTTTGTTCTTATCAAATGTTCCACATTGTTCTTATCAAGTGCCCCACTTTGTTCTTGTCAAATGCTTCATTTTGCTCTTATCAAATGTTCCACATTGTTCTTGTCAAATGCCCCACTTTTTTCTTATCAAATGCTTCACATTGTTCTTGTAAAGTGCCCCACTTTGTTCTTGTCAAATGCTTCGCATTGTTCTTGTCAAGTGCCCCACTTTGTTCTTGTCAAATACTCCACTTTGTTCTTATCAAATGTTCCACATTGTTCTTGTCAAATGCCCCACTTTGTCTATTGTCAAATACTCCACTTTGTTCTTATCAAATGTTCCACATTGTTCTTGTCAAGTGCCCCACTTTGTTCTTGTCAAATGCTTCACTTTGTTCTTATCAAATGTTCCACATTGTTCTTGTCAAATGCCCCACTTTGTTCTTATCAAATGCTTCACTTTGTTCTTGTCAAATGCCCCAATTTGTTCTTGAGAGATGTTCGAATCTGTTGAGATTACTGTGGGTAAAATGTTAAACTAGACGTATCTCCTGAAGTAATATTTTATTTGTGTCATAGTAAATTGTTATAAAATCTGCAAATACAAACAAACTCGCTTTCTCTTCCACGCTAAGATCCCCGCCTCCTCCCTTCGTTGAGATTGAGTCTCCTCAAGACAAACTCGAATGTTAAGCCCGGTATATCCCGGCCACATTATCTCGACTCCACGGGACCACGCCACGTAACTCCAGAAGCTGAGGGGTCCCTGTGATCTCCTGGGAGACGCAGCATCAACTCCCCAACGTGACCAGTACGCCCCCGAGATGTTGGAACACGTGCCACAGCGGGTCTTCCGTCATCCTCTGCTTGGAAACAGTTCCAGGAACAGATGGACGTGTCATGGCGTTCGAGTATATATATATCACACTCTGTTGCAGTCAATTGTTCGGTACCTTATATATATTATATATAGGCCTATATATATATTTGTTACCAAGTTTCACTAGCCATTAGGGTAAAACACACATGTAGCAATTACTCTAATGTGTTAGGAGGTAACCTGGTGGTCTAGGGGTAAGGTGTCAGACTTCTGTGCTGGCGGCCGGGGTTCAATCCTCGGTTCCGGCACAGATTTATCTGATTTCCAAACTCTTCCTTCACCTCTGACAAGACGCGTATTAATCACAACTTGTGAATGTATGAAATGCCAGGCCTCCACCGTGGTTCGGATTCCACGTTAAGCTGTAGGTCCTCCATTTCATCTCACAATCACCCTAACATTACACATTAGCGTAAGTGCGTATAACCCGAATGGGTAGTAGAATGCGGTGCTTATAACAATTATTATTATTATTACTATTATTACTAACCCACCTCGGTGGCGTAGTTGGCTAACGCTCTTGTTGAGCTCGACTGCTTAGGTCGGGGAGATCGAGGTTCGAATCTCGGTCGGGTGAACTGGGGGAGGTCTTTCCTAAATGGTTTTCTACTCTCCCTCCACGCAAATGCGGGTTCACTTCCTCTAATTCAACTTTCCTAATTCCTAATCCATTAGCGTAATTAGTACTTAAAGCGTATAACCCGAACGGGTAGTAAGACGTGGTGCTAAATATTATAATATTATTATTATTATTATATAATGTGTTAGTGATGAATAAGGTTGAATTTAGAGGGAATGTGCCTACATTTGCGTGGAGGAATAGTATACAGAAATTTAGGAAAAATCTCAGGACACCCAACTGAGATTCGAACCCCAATCTCCCCATCATTGGCAGTCAAGTTTATCGAGAAAGTAACGCCTTAGAGCAGGGATTGGCAACCTTTTTGAGGACCCGACTGACCTTAACATTTATCAAAAGGTCCCTCAATCACCCTTCGTTTCTCCACTATACTTTTAAATATTTTTGTTTTCTATAGATCTTGTATTTATTCCTTAAATTCAATATTTCCTTCAATAGTTATGTCCCTGCCTTTATAGAAAATAAATAACATGTACACCCCGTTTACCCTAAGAGATAGCACTCTTATTTTGACTGAATAAACTATGGCCCTATCTTTTAAGCTGTACCATAGTGTAATAATACAAGGTAAGCTTGCCTTTTCGTGACGGTGTAGTTTTATTACGTGATCGACTGAAAATTGTCGCGAGATCGACCTGTCAATTGCGATAGACCTGTTGCCGAACCTTACCTTAGAGCATTCGACCATCAAATCTGGTCTAGAAAAGTTAATAAAACAATATTATTATCATACGTCAAGTCTTGTAATCCACAGCTGTCTTTTTTATAGATATTATCAATTCATATAAACTAACAATAATAAGAGAGTAACATGTTATCAATGTTAACTTCAACTAGATATGTTTTTATTTTCTAAAAGTCCCTTTCTATGAAATCTGAGCTGTAATTCCTAAGATACTCTACGCAGCAGTGATCCAATATTTCTTAATGTTTGCGTGAACGGAAGCTTTGACCGTGAAACTCCCACGCTTGAAGCAATGTTGAGACAAGTATTGACGTTTGACCATATAGGCCTGTATAAAACCAGAAATGTGTAGGATAATATGTAGGTTTGGAACAAATAATAACGGCTGTACATAAATTACTCACTCCCAAATAAATCTTGATAAATTATTTAATTTAGGAACAATATTAAAAGGTTTTGTAGTAATTTGTGAGGTAGAGAAAAAATGTAGTAAGTAGTGTCATTAATTGCCGTAAATTGTTTTAAGATATCTTCTAAAATAACGAATATGCTGTAATGAAGTTAATACATTTTGAAACAGTCTGTGTGTGAGATTTGAACTATTCGTCAGATCTATACACTAGTTATAATCACTGGAGGAACTGCAGGACTACTATTAGGAAACAGCGTTGTCATTTTCTTGTTTTCATCTGATCAATTTTCCCTTAAATATAAGATAAGTTTCGCAACGCTGGTTAGTCAATGTTGTCAGTAGCTTATTCTTACCCCAGTAAACCAACTTCAAACATAACTGAGAGCGAGGAGATTTGGCCAGTAGCTTATTCTTACCCCAGTACACCAACTTCAGACATAACTGAGAGCTATGAGATTTGGCCAGTAGCTTCTGCTTACCCAAGTGGACCTTCAGACATAACTGAGAGCGAGGAGATTTGTCCAGTAGCTTCTGCTTACCCAAGTGCACCTTCAGACATAACTGAGAGCGAGTAGATTTGGCCAGTAGCTTCTGCTTACCCAAGTGCACCTTCAGACATAACTGAGAGCAAGGAGATTTGGCCAGTAGCTTCTGCTTACCCAAGTGCACCTTCAGACATAACTGAGAGCGAGGAGATTTGGCCAGTAGCTTCTGCTTACCCAAGTGCACCTTCAGACATAACTGAGAGCGAGGAGATTTGGCCAGTAGCTTCTGCTTACCCAAGTGCACCTTCAGACATAACTGAGAGCGATGAGATTTGGCCAGTAGCTTCTGCTTACCCAAGTGCACCTTCAGACATAACTGAGAGCGAGGAGATTTGGCCAGTAGCTTATTCTTACCCCAGTACACTACCTTCAGACATAACTGAGAGCGATGAGATTTGGCCAGTAGCTTATTCTTACCCCAATACACCAACTTCAGACATAACTGAGAGAGAGGAGATTTAGCAAGTTAACTTAGAGAAAGTGAAGATAAATTTTTTCTCCATAAGACTTACAGTTACCTCAGAGATGATATCAGGTGTAGTGACAGGTGATGACGTGTGTAGAGAGGCCGCATGGACTATCGCCGAAAAAGAGCTCTGACTTGAGTAATCTCTCACCTCCTCAAATGTGCTCGGAAAAAAAACAGTAGTAAGGGGGTGAGGGATATTTTTATAGTCTAGATTCGTAGAAATAGAAAACTTTGATAACTTTACTACCCCACTGTTTATGTCCTCGTGTCTAGAGGAAAGGGAGGGGGAGGAGAAAGGGGCATCCACAAAATGGGGGGAGGTGGGGGTAGCGGCATGCTTGGGAAGCTGCTGACATTTTCCATATTTATGTTCTCATTTCTGCGAACTTCACCTCCTAGCCCAGCCAGCGTGGTTTCGGTAAATGTAATCCCGTGTTTAATAGAAGAATAAAACAGAAAGTAAAGAGAATTGTAAAGTAAAGGATCCAAGAATAGTGGTGGGAATGAAGTATGGAGGGGAAATGACCGCAAGGGAGACCAAGAAAGAGTGGCAGGAGCAAGTAACAGCGGGTGTGCGAGTGAGAGAAAGAGAATGAGGGAGAGTAAGGTAGGCAGGAGGGAGATGGAGGTAGGTTACTAAACAGACCCGTGAGAGTTCCAACCTAGACTGTTGCATAGCTAACGTTACCTCCAATGAGTTTACCATCACCTTTTGGGGGACATTTTATAATGTTAAAAAAAAATCCATAGTACATTTATTTAATATTTAAAAAAATGGGGTAAAATTAATTTGTTGCGAATAACATGACTTGACGTATGAATATATAATTATTTTGTATGTAGCTGTCAAACAAGGTCCTTCCTGTCATCGTCACCATCCTCTTCAAGCAAACCACTACAAGCACCGATCCTCACACGGACAAGAGTTCTAGACTGGTTTCCCCTTGATGGGGATGTTAAGAGTTAGAACACCAGTCACGTGTGATGGGTTCCCCACTCTTTCACTACGCAGATGTGGGTATATTTACTCTAAATCTTTCCTTCTTTATTGATACTCAATTAGTGTGATAGCATGGACGGGTGGCGAGACACAGTTCATGGGATAACAGTAAAAGACCCGCCTCGGTGGCGTAGTTGGCTAACGCGCTTGTCATGTTGAGCTCGACTGCTGAGGACGGGGAGATCGAGGTTCGAATCTCGGTCGGGTGAACTGGGGGTGGTTTTTCCTAAATGGTTTTCCACTCTCCCTCCACGCAAATGCGGGTTCACTTCCTCTAACTCAACCTTCCCAATTCCCAATCATTTAGCGTAATTAGTACTTAAAGCGTATAACTCGAACGGGTAGTAAGACGCGGTGCTAAATAATAATAAAAAAACAGTAAAAGTAATTAAATAGCTAGTTAATCCTTTGAGCAAGTGATATCTTCCACTTTGAGATCACTTCGTAATTATTCACTTTTCATCTCTGTATTCATTTATACACTCTGCTATTTCTTTGTTTCAATCTTCCTTTCTCTCTCTCTCTCTCTAGTTCACACCCCCTTCACTTCACTGTGTTCCTGGTACTTTCTTGCAAACAACAAACCACAGAGAACTAGCTCTGACCAAGCATGGGATCATATGAAGATATTGAAGAGCCTTACAATAGCCCGAAACTTGTGGACCTACAAGACTGCACACTTCCCCACCTCTCAGCCCCTCTTTCTCTCCTGACCTACCTCTACCATGACGTGATAGGACACCGACACTGTTATATTCCATGTAATCCACCCCGACACTTCAAATAATTCGCACACATTCCAGAAAAAAAACACGTTATATGTAGAAACAATCAAACCTAGCTCCGCGCTGTCACAGAGAACGGGGGGAGCTTTATCCGACAGTTATATAAGTGACTAAATATACTATCTAGTATCCCACGCGTCCCTCTTGAGTTGGATTGGATTGCTGGGGACGGGGAGATCGAGGTTCGAATCTTGGCCGAGTGTTCTGAGGATGGCATTCCCCTAAATGGCTTTCCCACTCATTCTCCACGCAAATGCGAGTACACTTCCTCGACAATTCCACCTTCTCAATTAGAGTAATGGATGTATGCGTATAGGCTGAACGAGTATTAGGACGCAAGGGGGAGGTAATAGGGCTATTTCATGGATTCATACGCCACAGATATAAATTGGGTATCTGTCAATTTTGACAGATAGTATCAGTAGCGTAACCATGGGAGGGGCTAGAGGGAGCTTGACAATATTTTAGAGATGCTCTAGCTAGTAGTGTCTACACAGATCTGCAAATATATCCAAACGAACCGATTCCAGTAATAATTCTTATTCTCATTGATGGAGGTTTAGTGGCGATATTTGCAACTATATCTACCCACCATCCGGACTTAGGATAGTATTGTTGGTTTTTATAACTCTAAAATATCAACATTATAAATATGGTGGATAATTGTTCTGTTTATTTGATCGTTCTTATATCTCTATGAAATATACACGAATTAAAATTGTTGTCTTTGATCCAAACTCAAGCAGTGTTTGATTTTCCGTGATCGGAGCAAGACATTGGCTCCTCTTCTGCATTGTTGTCCGTGGCGTTGTAGTGGTTTGCTGTACTCTAGTTTAATTCAAGAGTGGCTCTGCGGCGGAGTGATACTCTAATACCAAATGTGGGCTGGAAGAGGACGCGAGGAAAATCCGGTGTTTTTGCAGATTTTTATATCAACACTTTTTTAGCCACTATAAATAAAATATTGCTCCAGTACAAACATAGAATTTAATTTTCTTTACATGTTGACCTCAAAATTTCTTGAATATCTTTCAAAGATGTTCTGGAATATAATGACAACTTTTTCTCTTAATTTAAAAAGTTTCTCATTTAATGACGCTATGCTCATGATGGATATTCAGGAACTGTTGATATCAACATGGGAAGAAAGTTAAACTCTATATTTGTAGTGGATCAATATTTTATTTATTTTGGCAGAAAAAAGTTTTGACATAAAAACTGCAAAAACCCTGGCATTTTCTTGCATCCGCTTGCATCCCAACTTAAATTTGTAACCTTATATGAAGGTGAACCAGATCTCTGGGATTCATCTTCTGAAAATTACAAAATCATTAGATAATAGTTTACAGACAACAACTTTATTGTTAGGATCCATATTTAATTTTCCAACAAACACACAACTCCTGTCAGTAGAGATGCAGATATTGATCAGGCCACATTCTAGCATGCTCTTTACCGTATACGTGTAAACATACTGAGCACAGCTGTGCGTATGCTCCACTGTGCTAGCCAAGGAACGCGCTCATGATCCACTGCATGCTCCTTGGCTAGCACGGCTGTGAGTATGCTCCGCTGTGCTAGCCAAGGAGCGCGCTCATGATCCACTGCATGCTCCTTGGCTAGCACGGCTGTGCGTATGCTCCGCTGTGCTAGCCAAGGAGCGCGCTCATGATCCTCTGCATGCTCCTTGGCTAGCACGGCTGTGAGTATGCTCCGCTGTGCTAGCCAAGGAACGCGCTCATGATCCACTGCATACTCCTTGGCTAGCACGGCTGTGAGTATGCTCCGCTGTGCTAGCCAAGGAGCGCGCTCATGATCCACTGCATGCTCCTTGGCTAGCACGGCTGTGCGTATGCTCCACTGTGCTAGCCAAGGAACGCGCTCATGATCCACTGCATGCTCCTTGGCTAGCACGGCTGTGAGTATGCTCCGCTGTGCTAGTCAAGGTACGCACTCATGATCCACTGCATGCTCCTTGGCTAGCACGGCTGTGCGTATGCTCCGCCGTGCTAGTCAAGGAGCGCGCTCATGATCCACTGCATTGCTCCTTGGCTAGCACGGCTGTGAGTATGCTCCGCTGTGCTAGCCAAGGAGCGCGCTCATGATCCACTGCATGCTCCTTGGCTAGCACTTAACGCATCGTGTAAACCAAGCATTTTAAGGTGAGAGGGAAAGGGAGTTTTAAGGTGGTGCCAGTGTTTTTGCCCTTTTATAGCAAAACTTTTTTTGGCCAAAATAAATAAAATATCGTCCCAATAGAAATATAAAGATTAATTTTCTTCACATGGTGATATCTGGAATGATCATAGTGGAATTTGATGCCAAATGTTTTAAATGAAGATAAAAAGTTGTCATTAAATTCAAGAACACTCTTGACAAATATTCAAGAAATGTTGATATAATCGTGTGTAAAAAAACCTTTTATGTTTGTACCGGAGCAATATTTTATTTATTATAGCAAAAAAAATCTGTTGCCATTAAAACTTAAAAAACACTGGCTTTTCCTCGCATCCCCTAAATCCCACCTTAATATCGTTATTTTGGCATTTTTTATGGCAAAAAAAACATTTTGAGGACGAAATAAAATAAAATATTGCTTCAGTTTAGTTTAATTTTGTACAACTGGTAATATAAACAGTTGTTGACTATGTAATGAGTGTAATGGACATTGAACAGAACTTTAATATTAAGGTAAAATGTTTTAAGTTATCTATGTTTATAAAAAATATTCAAGAACGGTTTATATTATCAATTGAAGAAAATTAAATCAAACAGTTCTACTGAGGCAATGTTTTATTTATTTTGGCCAAAAGAGTGTTTTGTTTAAAAACTTTAAAAATATGGGCCTTAACTTGCGCTTTATTCTATCCCCCCTTAAAGTCAAGTTTTGCTGTCTAACTTTAAATAAGTATGTCAGTCGTGTGATTATAAAGTGCATCTATTTTCTAAAATAATTATAACACATAAATACCAATATATTCCCAGACTTACTCGACTGCTGACGTCACAGTCTCCCCCTTCCCTCGAGTTCATCTCTCAAACAGTTAGTAATTGTTCCTCCCGGCCCGACAAGGAGGAATCCACCAGGAGGATAATAGATGACCACATCTCAGCTGTCCCCCGCCTCTATAATTAGTGACCCACGGAAGCAGTTGGCCTATCACAACAGTTCCTCCAGTCATCGTTAATGAGAGACAATTAAGTTCGCGAGGCGCTATAAATCGTAATCGATGTGTTATGATCGCGTTTAATTGTTAAGATAATCATCTCGCGGGCTATGGTAATATGTCCATTGTACCTTGGCCGGGGGATATCGACCAATCAGAAGATAGACTCTGACTACTTGGCTTAGTGGAACGGTCTTATTAAAAGACCTTGGATTAGTTCCAGTCTGATTGGGAAACCTTGGATTAATTCCAGTATTGGTCTGATTGGGAGACCTTGGATTAGTTTCAGTATTGGTCTGACTGGGAGACCTTGGATTAGTTCCAGTATTGGTCTTATTGGGAGACCTTGGATTAATTGCAATATTAGTTTGATTAGAAGACCTTGGATTGATTGCAGTATTGGTCTGACCTTGGAATAATTGCAGTTATTCAAGCATAAAATAGTTTTGTTTCTGCTGTGTATTGTTTCAACTAAGGAGGCCGACTATTGTGTATGATTGCTTTCTAAAGTATTTGATCGATGGTGGCGCGGTCAAGTTATGGTTTGGCTTTCTGGTCAAGGTGAGGTTGAGGTTCCAATCTCAGCAGGGCGCACTGAGGATGGAGAGGGAAATGTTCCGATAAATTCTCAATCGGAAAAATGTTGCGAAAATTTTGAGTAATATTTTCCGCATTGGTGGCTTATGGCCTAGAGAGTAGGTGGAGAGGCTGTATTGGACGACGAGGTTACCTGGAGTCTATTACATATATAGAGGTTGGAGTAAGAGGTAGCTAGTTAACAAGTTTTAAATATTGGCAAATTAGATAGGAGATTTAACATTTTAGACTGCATTTTCAAAATATTACATCCCAGGGGAAAGGATGTAATATAATATTGACGTGTTAACGTATCTGGTTTACATCAGACCTGACTTTTGTGTCACGTTCAACCACCGGGCGCGGTCATCGTTGCGTGGGCTGACCTTTTTTTTTAAGTTAATTAAATTTCGCAATCTAATAAAACAAGGAAAGGATGAACTTTAAGAAGATGGCTCACCATTCGCCTGGAGTGAGCGTTAGGAGGTTCAGTGCAACTTTTCAAGGATTGAGTTCTGACCTGCGTGGTTATAATATTCACAACACTGCGTGAAGTGATTTGTTTCATATACAAATGCCCCTACTGTAGTAGCACATGTTCTACAGGTCAGACAGTCGAAGTAATGTGTTTCTTATACAACTGTCCGCACTATAGCAACACATGTTCTGCAGGTCAGACAGTCAAAGTGATGTGTTTCTTATAAAACTGTCCGCACTATAGCAACACATGTTCTGCAGATCAGACAGTCAAAGTGATGTGTTTCCTATACAACTGTCCGCACTATAGCAACACTTGTTCTGCAGGTCAGACAGTCGGAGTGATGTGTTTCCTATACAACTGTCCGCACTATAGCAACACTATGTTCTGCAGGTCAGACAGTCGGAGTGATGTGTTTCTTATACAACTGTCCGCACTATAGCAACACTTGTTCTGCAGATCAGACAGTCGGAGTGATGTGTTTCTTATACAACTGTCCGCACTATAGCAACACATGTTCTGCAGGTCAGACAGTCGGAGTGATGTGTTTCCTATACAACTGTCTGCACTATAGCAACACATGTTCTGCAGGTCAGACAGTCGGAGTGATGTGTTTCTTATACAACTGTCCGCACTATAGCAACACTTGTTCTTTATAGCAACACATGTTCTGCAGGTCAGACAGTCGGAGTGATGTGTTTCTTATACAACTGTCCGCACTATAGCAACACATGTTCTGCAGGTCAGACCGAATGATGTGTTCTCACGACCCTACCTAACCTTTGACCCGAAAGACGTGGGCAGGTATTATTGCAATCAACAAAAGATGAGTAGCCAACTTTGATTACTAAAAAATACATTTGCTGTCCGTGGTGGTCGGTTGGAACCAAAATGGAGGAAGATTTCCCTTAATGTGTTTCGGCATGTATCCATTTGTTGTTTCACTTCCCCCATTCCGCCACCCCATTGCCTGTACATGGTTGATGTGAGTTGGAGGCTTGAATTATTGTAACTGTACTCTAAAGTAAATGTCTAGTTTCGAACAAATATTTTTGCTTGCTCACATTATAATTCTTGGTGGCCTAATTGTTTTTATCCTCCTCCATTTTTTATACAATGAAGATTTGATATTCTTATTTAATTAGTAGGTATACTTCGTTCACCTTGAAAGGTGTCGCGCTTTCCTGTATTGTTTCCACAATGGTGCAGCTTGTAAGATAGGGCTTGTAGTGAAGCCTGGGGAGGTGTCGCACTTTCCTGTATTGTTTCCACAATGGTGCAGCTTGTAAGATAGGGCCGTAGTGAAGCCTGGGGAGGTGTCGCACTTTCCTGTATTGTTTCCACAATGGTGCAGCTTGTAAGATAGGGCCGTAGTGAAGCCTGGGGAGGTGTCGCACTTTCCTGTATTGTTTCCACAATGGTGCAGCTTGTAAGATAGGGCTGTAGTGAAGCCTGGGGAGGTGTCGCACTTTCCTGTATTGTTTCCACAATGGTGCAGCTTGTAAGATAGGGCTGTAGTGAAGCCTGGGGAGGTGTCGCACTTTCCTGTATTGTTTCCACAATGGTGCAGCTTGTAAGATAGGGCTGTAGTGAAGCCTGGGGAGGTGTCGCACTTTCCTGTATTGTTTCCACAATGGTGCAGCTTGTAAGATAGGGCCGTAGTGAAACCTGGGGAGGTGACACTGAAAGTTTGCATTCTAATTAAAATATTTCATGCAAACGTTCAAACAAAGAAAAATGACTGCCCAACTTTGATATAAATGTTTAGTGTCTTGCGTCTTACTAGCACAGTGGGCTATTCACAACCTACACTAGTTCAAGGACATAGTGAGGAAGGTGAAATTTAAGGTCATAAAGCAGAATTATTTTGTAAAAAAGATGGGGGAAGGGTATGGGGAGACATTGTGAATATTAAAATGTAAAAAATAATTTCCAATCCTATTTACCGGGATTCTAACCAAACCTAAACCCCATAATTTAGAGTTTTTATAGATGTAATTTTATGAGCTCTCAAAATATTTCTCCCTACACAGTTGTCGAACTGTCCAGCTAATGTAGGATTCATATGAACTTTGTAAACTCTTTTAATTTGTAGTCGGAAACCTCACATTCCTGATGAAGTTCTGTGACTAACTGAAATTAACTCTGTTGAAGGGGGGGTGGTTAGCAGGGGTCTGTAAAGCTATGCTCATGTTTATCGAAGTGAAACAGTTTATTTGATTTTAAATATAATTTAATTTTAATTAGGAAAATCACATGTTTGATCTATTTAATTTTTTGTATTCTTTTGCAGATTTCATAAAAATGTTTATTATATTATTTTTTTATAAGCTTAAAGTCATATTTTATAAGGTGTCATGTTGGAAACGACCACATTATTTTATGAGTCATTTTCCTTTTAAGTACGTAGACTATTGCTATACTGAATTTAGTTGCGATATTTAATCTCTGTCAATAATTATTTCTACTCGTATATACAATGTACAATATATATATCGTATATACAATGCACAACGTTCATAATATTACTACCTAGGTACAAAAATTCTAATCTAGTTTATTCACGTAGCTTAATGCGTTAAGACATATTTTCAAGTCCTACTCTTTTTCAAAGTCCTGGAATATGCTATTAATTCTTTTATTCAGTTCTACGTACATGTCTTGCCTCATTTTCTTGCAGGTTCGCCTAATTTCTTAGATTTAAGATGGTTAGGTTGGATTAGGTTAGTTAGGTTAGGTCATATTTGGTTCGGTCAAGTTATGTTAGTTAGGTTAGGTCATATGATGTTAGGCTAGGCTAGGCTAGGTTAAGCTAAGTTAGGTTACAAATTAATTATCTAAGGAACACCCAAAACCAGTACAAAGGATTAATTCTAAATGAATATATATATATATATATATAATTGAAATGAAATAAAAGGAAAAAATGAGGATTCATTTCAATTGTATATATATATTCATTTAGAATTAATCCTTTGTATTGGTTTTGGGTGTTCCTTAGATAATTAATTTGTATATATAATTCTCCTTACTATATCACTATGAATATAACTAATAAGTTAGGTTAGTTAGATTAGGTTATGCTAGCTATTGTTTTAATTATTTTATGTACATGCTATTTCTGAAAAATTTTAGTTCATTCGCATGGATAAATTTTAAAAACAAGTTTGATTGCTCTTAACACAATGACAGTTTTGGTGATTGCTTCCAATAAGTAATCTTTTAGTAAGTTGTTTTTAATTTCATTATTGATAAACTTATGGTCATTTTTAAGCCATCAAAAGCCAGGCCTTGTTTATTAGTAACTCTAGTAAGTGAAAGACTAAATAAAAGTGTATAGTGTATAATATATTATTATTATTATTTTGTATACAATGTTTTTATTAAAAGTAGACATTTGGGGAGACTTTAAAAAAATACAAACATAATTCTTACTGTCAACATTGATATTTTACTATATTATTATTGTTATTTTATATGTATTAATAATATCTATCGAAAGTAATATTTGCAAATACATAACTTGACTTATGAATACATGAAAGTTGATCTAATAATTTTCCTGTCTGTCAGATAAGCCCATTCGTAATAAAATTGAGATAAGTTTAGCTAGACGCATCTCTGATAGTTGAACGGGCTCATATTTCCCCAGAACGGAGAGTACAGTTTATAATTTCTCTCTCATTAAGTTTCTCTCCCTCCCCCAGGGCAGACATCAGAAACATAGTCCTGGACAGTGAGTATCAAGTCCGGTGGTTCTTCCTCCGGGTGCTCCACCCACTCCCTGGTAGTCTCCCTAATTAACATGAGGAGGAGGGGGAGGGGGTAATTCCACACAATTAGCCCTCTCTCGGTCGGTGATGGAACTGATAGTCTGGCTCCTACAAGCCCTGAATACCAACATAAGCTTCCGCCTGGGTTCAAGGGAAGCTACACTTCGATTTACAAACTGACACGCTTTTACAAAATATAATATAATATAATTATTTATTGATAATATCCATCAAAAGTGACAGATGCAGGTCTCAGGACTTGGCGTATGAATACATGAAAGTAGGTGTAGGAACTGTTCCAGCTGCCAGATAAGGTTCTTCCTATGAAAGTAGATCTGGTAACTCTTCTAGCAGCAGATAAGGTTCTTCCTATGAAAGTAGATCTAGTAACTGTTCTAGCTGTCAAATGAAGTTCTTCCTATGAAAGTAGATCTGTTCCAGCTGTCAGATAAGGTTCTTACCGTGACCGTAAGAATGAAATAAGAACAAGATTGATATATCCAAAATGAGACCTTAGCAGGAACCTCCCATAGACATCTCCAAGACTTGAAGACCAAAGTTGGTGACCTGGAGTATGTTGTAAAGAAGAATATTGTAGAGGAGAATGTTGTAAAGAAGAATATTGTAGAGGAGAATGTTGTATAGGAGAATATTGTATAGGAGAATGTTGTATAGGAGAATGTTGTATTGGAGAATGTTGTATAGGAGAATGTTGTATAGGAGAATGTTGTATAGGAGAATATTGTATAGGAGAATGTTGTATAGGAGAATGTTGTATAGGAGAATGTTGTATAGGAGAATAGTGTAGAGGAGAATGTTGTATAGGAGAATAGTGTAGAGGAGAATGTTGTATAGGAGAATGTTGTATAGGAGAATAGTGTAGAGGAGAATAGTGTAGAGGAGAATGTTGTATAGGAGAATATTGTATAGGAGAATGTTGTATAAGAGAATGTTGTAGAGGAGAATGTTGTATAGGAGAATATTGTATAGGAGAATGTTGTATAGGAGAATGTTGTATAGGAGAATATTGTATAGTAGAATGTTGTATAGGAGAATGTTGTTATTGGAGAATGTTGTATAGGAGAATGTTGTATAGGAGAATGTTGTATAGGAGAATATTGTATAGGAGAATGTTGTATAGGAGAATGTTTTATAGGAGAATAGTGAAGAGGAGAATGTTGTATAGGAGAATAGTGTAGAGGAGAATGTTGTATAGGAGAAAGTTGTATAGGAGAATGTTGTATAGGAGAATAGTGTAGAGGAGAATGTTGTATAGGAGAATATTGTATAGGAGAATGTTGTATAAGAGAATGTTGTAGAAGAGAATGTTGTATAGGATAATATTGTATAGGAGAATGTTGTATAGGAGAATGTTGTATAGGAGAATGTTGTATAGGAGAATATTGTTTAGGAGAATGTTGTATAGGAGAATGTTGTATAGGAGAATATTGTATAGGAAAATGTTGTATAGGAGAATGTTGTATAGGAGAATATTGTATAGGAGAATGTTGTATAGGAGAATGTTGTATAGGAGAATATTGTATAGGAGAATGTTGTATAGGAGAATATTGTAAAGGAGAATAATGTATAGGAGAATGTTGTATAGGAGAATATTGTATAGGAGAATGTTTTATAGGAGAATATTGTATAGGAGAATGTTGTATAGGAGAATATTGTATAGGAGAATGTTGTATATGAGAATGTTGTATAGGAGAATATTGTATAGGAGAATGGCTATAACCCAGTTTGTTTCCATCGAATATTACTACCCGTCCGAGCTTAAAGATTTGAATTATACTTCTGTTGTAGAGATGTATAAAATGGGGTTGAGGAGAAATACACCCTTATGTTTCGTGGAGGGAGAGTGGTAAACTATTAAGTGAATAAAACACCCTTTATATAGGCTGGTGGGATTCAAACCCCGACCTCTCAGACCTGGATGAAGCAGACTAAATGATATTTGCGATTAGAGCGTATGAGCATCGAGACGGGTGTTTATCCGGTAAACAGATCACTGAGATCATAATTGGTTTCATGGTTGGATGTTTTATGTTTCTGTCTTAGGTTGATTTTGTTTGTAGGTCGTACTTTGGTATAATCTTGTGTTATTTAACTATCTCTTAAATACTAAGATAATAAAAATAATAACTTACTATGATAAACTCAATTACCAAACAATTAATCCCTCAATCAATAATATGATATCAACACGTGGTTATTACACTTGACACACATTCCTAATGATGCGGCCTCCCTTGAACCAGCTAGAGCTGCAATCAACAAGTATATTACCCCTGAGGGTTAGACTGTTTAGAATGCTGGTTCCTAATGATGGAAGCTCGCAGCCTCTGGCTAATGGTGGAATATACCTGTCGCCGCAAGTTAGCATTCCATTTCCATCCTTTGATAGATAAAAACTAAAATCTAATATAAATTTGTTAACTTATAATTTAGCACCGCGTCTTACTACCAGTTCGGGTTATACGCACTTACGCTAATGTGTAATGGTAGGGTGATTGATTGTGAGGTGAAATGGAGGACCTACAGTTTAACGTGGGATCCGAACCACGGTGGAGGCCTGGCATTCCACACATTCACAAGTTGTGATTAATACACGTCTTGTCAGAGGTGAAGGAAGGGTTTGGCAATCAGATAAATCTGTGCCGGGACCGAGGATTGAATCCCGGACCCCCAGCACAGGAGTCCGACAGCCTAGCCCTATATCGCCAGGTCACCAACACCGTTTGATCTTTATAATATAACTGGATGGACATCTGTGGCTCTAATTTTCGAGCTGTTGTCTGCATACCATTGTATAAGAGAGAAGGAAACTTTATGTTATCTCTTTCTCTCTTACACACATGCAAGACAATGTGGCATTTTGACATCGTTCATTAATTTGATTGAATATATGAGATACAACATTGTGTGATTAGTTAAATGAAATAAATATGTTAGTAAAAGCTTTGAAGAGCATAACAAAGTCGAAACTGGTTAGTTTTTTTCTTTAAATAAGTTGAAGTAGCATAATATATACGATGATTTTTGAATGAAGTTTGTTTTGAAGGCTTTATCTCGTACCAGAATCCTACCCTATAGTAGTATTTAGGTAGGATAAAAGACCTTCAGGAAGGGAATTTCTACTTCTAATAAAAATGGCCGTTTGTCCTACCAAAATACTAATATATGATAGTATTCTGGTACTAAATGAAGCCTTACAGATTGGGATTCTTACTAAAATCATGGTTTAGTAGATACCGTACTTTCTACACGCCTATAACCTAAATTATCTTTTGAAAGTAAGACTTCTACACAAAGTATATCATTCAAACAAATATAATACAGTTTTTAGCTAACTTGTTTCTCTATAGTTATCGAACTTTAAACATAATATGGTTTCTGAAAGTAATATACAAGATATGAGCTAACTTTAAAACAAATTGTAATATAATAATACTTTCTAAAAGCCTATAACCTAAGTGATCGTTTGAACATATGGCAACTACACAAAATTTGTCATTAAAACAAATGTTATCACGTTTTAAGATACCTTATTCATTATATTTATTGAACTTACAATATAATATGGTTTCTGAAACCAATATACAAGCTAGTAGCCAACTTTAAATATAAGTGTAGTCCTGTCAGACTGTAAACAACATGGATGATAGCTACTTATTTAAATATATTAAATATTTTATTCTTATTTGTACAGTATTACTTGCAAAACTGATTTGTATAATATCCTTTAACGTAAATGTTTCTTCAGGCAAGTGTGGTATAATACTTCATTATTTTCAAACAATAGCACTTTAATTCATCAGACACATGTTTTCGCACAAGAACATTGAAATAAACGGTTAAATT
>CABFVZ010002938.1:0-10767 GCA_902151445.1 Timema monikensis | reverse complement strand
ATTCAGTGTTGTTTCTTTCTGGTCTGCTCCAGTGAAGTTTAGTTATGACGTTCTACAAAATGTCTTGTTTGGGTTCAGGTTATAGTACTGAGGAAGAGAAGATGCCGCTGTTTTGGAAGATGAAGAAAAATTTGGAGGTGGAGGTTTGACTTGTTCAATTAACGCTTCCATTTTAATATAAGAACATGGATTAAATATAAAACCTAAATAGAATATTACTTAAATACACATGAAACCAGCTTAAAACAAAATGTCAACACTTCTTTAATTATTTTCGTCAAACCAGCACTGCGTCTGTTCAACACGGAACCCAAACTGCGCTATACGCATGCGCAATGTAATGCCGGATTCACTCATGAAGATACGCTACGCTATGCTACGCTATGCTATGCTGTGCTATACTATGTTTTAAGATCGGTATCCAAGTATTTAAACGAACACGTTCTCACATCATGCTATGCTGTGCTCTGCTGTGCTATGCTGTGCCGTGCTAAGCTACGCTATGCGAGAGAATCGTGGACCGGGCGATTTTTACATCTCACTCGCGCTACGTTTTGTGCTGCGCATGCGCACAACGGACAAACCCACAGAAGGCCATGTTGTCTTGAACTTCATATACTCTACTAAACCTTCCAAATTATAGCGCAGTACAGCTCACTGTGTGAAACACACAATAAAAAATGTCGCGTAGCGTAGCTTTATGTGTGAATCCAGTATAAGATGGCTCAAGATGGGAGATGGAAAAATTGCCCGGCCAGCAATCGGAAAAACACAGCACGGCGTAGCAAAGGCATGCATAGCTTAGCTTCCTGTGTGAACCAACACATTTAAATATATGGTCCGCTATTTTATAAACAGTTAGTAGATCAAATCTTAGCTTAGCTTCCTGTGTGAACCAACACATTTAAATACATGGTCCGCTATAGCTTACCTTCCTGTGTGAACCAACACATTTAAATATATAGTCCGCTATTTTCTAAACAGTTAGCAGATCAAATCTTAGCTTAGCTTCCTGTGTGAACCAACACATTTAAATATATAGTCCGCTATTTTCTAAACAGTTAGCAGATCAAATCTTAGCTTACCTTCCTGTGTGAACCAACACATTTAAATATATAGTCCGCTATTTTCTAAACAGTTAGCAGATCAAATCTTAGCTTAGCTTCATGTGTGAACCAACACATTTAAATATATAGTCCGCTATTTTCTAAACAGTTAGCAGATCAAATCTTAGCTTAGCTTAGCGTTCTGTGTGAATCGGCCATAAGAGTCTTCAATATGTTTGATTCTCCCGAGCTGTGGGAAAGAGATGCATTGTGGTTTCAACTAAGAATTCTCCGTACGCTGCAACATGTGTGGTTTATTCTTATATGTTGGATGCAACAAGTGCTTGCTCCGATGTAGACTTAAACCCTTATTTCACCGATGGCTTTATTTGCAAATTCGTGTTGATTCGCCTTTGGGTGAATGTTGACATGTTGGTAAGAATTTGGCAACGTCTCACCCGAGGGTGTGGGAGGTTCGTTGCGTGTTAACACCCCCTCCCCCTAAACCCTTACTGTCAGTATTCACCTTAGCTTGCGTGTCAGAATAACCTGTTCAATTCCAATTAAAATAGATACTTTTTTTGGAAACTTATTTCTTCAGTGGTGAAATAAATTTGCAATCAAATTAGGCACAGTTCTTTGTCAACACATAACTTAACCCGAATACAATTAACTTAAAACTAACCGCCTAGCAGGTAATAATTTAATTTCCAACTGAAAACATAAACATATAAGATACAAACCACCTCTGACAAGACATGTATTAATCCCAACTTGTGAATGTGGGGAATGCCAGGCCTCCATCGTGGTTCGGATCCCACGTTAAACAGTAGGTCCTTCATTTCATCTCACAATCACACTACCATTACACATTAGCGTAAGTGCGTATGACCCAAACGGGTAGTAAGACGCGATGCTAATAGTAGTAATAATAATAATAATAATAATACGATACAAAAGAAATTAAAGATTCTTACTATTTCCCGGAATCGAACTAAGCTCCTCTAAGAGAGAAATTCATTTCCCTAACCAATCAACAATCAGCAAGGCTAGTTAGTAATTTAAGAAATCATACAAATTGTGGCATATAAAGTTACCAGATGGAATCATTGAGAAAATTTGAATCACAGAGTAAAAACCATAAGCTTAGTTCTCACTTTGACCTTGAATCACAAAATAGTAATAATAATAATAATAATAATAATAATGGTTTCGTGCTGACCTTGAATCATAGAGTAAGAACACTCGTGATAGTTTTTGCTCTGACCCTGAATCATAGTGTAAGAACAATAATTGCTGACCTTGACTCACAGAATAATAACAATTATTTATAGTTATCGCTCTGGCCTTGAATCACAGAATAAGAAAAATAACAGTTTTCACTCTGAACCTGAATTACGAAATAGGAACTATTGCGGTCTTAGTCCTGGCTGAAGGATCTCGACTTCCAATAGTCTCCGGTTTAGATTCCGGTAGGTTTCTTCTACTGATAACAGTACTATCAAGCATCCAGTAAGTCCTCGGTGCGAGAGGCCCAGTCAGGCTCCTGATTTGTTACGACTGTCGGTCGCTGTAGACAAGTGAAAGTCGCGTGGCGCCGCAAGTCACGGGAGTGTGGAGGGGAGGGGATGGAGGTAGCGATGTCAACACAGGTGACAGACTTACTCAAGTTCGATATTGTTCACACGCGCGTGGGCGGTCTCTCCTGTCTGCGCAGTCGCGAGGGGGCGGGGCACACCAGGAGAGAGGCGTATCCACAAGGGGCGGTGCTACGAGTGCGTGCAATGTTGCGAGTGTGCAAATTATCTGCGAGACAAATACCGTCTTTGTGAGGAGGGTGGAATGTTAGTCCGTCATTGTCTGGGTGTGGTGTTAGTCCGTCAATGTCTGGGTGTGTTGTTAGTCCGTCATTGTCTAGGTGTAATGTTAGTCCGTCTTTCTCTGGGTGTGTTGTTAGTCCGTCAATCTATGGGTGTGATGTTAGTCCGTCATTGTCTAGGTGTAATGTTAGTCCGTCATTCTCTGGGTGTGATGTTAGTCCATCAATCTATGGGTGTGATTTTAGTCCGTCATTCTCTGGGTGTGTTGTTAGTCCATCATTCTCTGGGTGTGATGTTAGTCTGTCATCGACTGGGTGTGGTGNCCATTATTGTAATTAGTACTTAAGCGTATAACCCGAACGGGTAGTAAGACGCGGTGCTAAATAAAAAAAAAAAAATCCGTCATTGTCTGGTTGTGATGTTAGTCCGTCAATGTCTGGGTGTATCGTTAGTCCGTCATTGACTGGGTGTGATTTTTTCCGTCATTGTCTGAGTGTGATGGACAATACATAATTATACATACTTGCTTTGAGAATAGTTAAGGCTAGCAAACAAATACACACACAAAATCCCTTGCTTCAAATATTTTTCAAACAAAGATATTTGTTTTGAAAGTCAGGGAAATCCCTGTTCAACCTGCTAATGTAAGACAACATTTATCACTTCCACGCATAAGTCTGTACTTAAATCATTAAGAACTAGAACCTGTTCAATTTACTAATGTAAGGCATGCTTCCAGGACGGGAGACTTGGGGGATAGAAACCCCCCTTTCCCCCCCAATATCGAACCAAAAATTAAAGACTTTTATAAAAATATATAAATTATAAAATTATCTTGAATGAAAAATTGAGAGTTAAGCACTGTGTAAAAACTACATTAGTTCCAAGAATGTAAATTTATTAAATTATTTTTCTGTTTCGTTGTTTTACGGGTAGTTTCAAATCCGCCACCGTACGATCAGTTTATATTTATCACGTTTGGTAGCACTGGAAACTAAAGTGACTTGATCTACAGTCTTAAGTCACCTAAGTTGGCATACACTCAGGAATTCCTCCACACACGGAGATAAAAATATGTTACAATTCCGTAAAAAATATATATATATATTTGATCTATGCTTGTTGCATTCACTAGTAATAAGTACTTATACTTTCTTATGACTTTTAATAGAAAAGTATTGGTTTTTATAAAAAAATATATGTAAAATCAGTTTATTTTCTATTTAAAGTCATAAAAAGTATATCAATTAGTAGTGAATGCAAGAATGGGTCTACTTCAATATACTCTTGTACAAAATTTTGATATATTTTTTCCTCTGTTAAGGTCAGATTCGTCCGCCCCCTGAACCCACTGTTTAGTCTTGAGATAAGTGTCCCCCCGCCCCCCAACGGAAAGTAAATTCTGAATACGGGCCTGCACAAGTTTCCATGATCACTACTTGTTGTCATAATAGATGGTCGTACACGCGGTAATAGTTGACTTGTACTGAATTCAGTACGGAAACATCTATCATGATTGTGTACTGGGGAAATTAGACGCTCTTCATCAAAAAGTTTAGAATGAGGGGGAGGAGGTTAGAGGGAGGAACCATCAAATTAATAAATATTAGGGCCCTATCTAATAACCCCCCCCCCCCACACNCCCCCCCCCCCCACACACCAACTGGAATAGGCACGACACAAAAAAACAAAAACAAGATGACGACATTAAAATACAGACCAGGTAGCGAGTACCGTTTTTTGTTTGTTTGTTGTCGAACATTCTCATTAGTCCACGTGATCCAGTGGATGGTTTCGTCTCAGAGTGATTCTTCCTCTGTGTGTGTGTGTGTGTGTGTGTGTGGTTCATTACACCCGGCTAATAATGTACCACAAGGGACCAGTCTACCGGGAAAGAGTTGTCTTCATGTCGAGAGAACAACTGGATCACATTTCCTGTAAACCATCGACATGGGAGTATTGGGGGTAGAGAAGTTACTAGATCTACTTTCATGTGTTCATAGTATAGTAAAATGTTATCAATACTCACTGCAATCAAATATGTTTGTATTTTCTCAAGATGCTCTTCTTATGAAAATTGGACTTTACAAAGAAAGTGGACTAAGTCTAGCACCCAAAAGCATCAAAACAAGAACTATCGTGAGATAGGTAGGGCCTCTGAAAGGAGTTTTATTAGGGGGTATCAATTCTTTTTTGGAGCCCCTCCCATTTTCCATTAATCCTGTCTAAGGAAAAAATATTAATTCTATCTGGAAAAAAAATAGGACAAAAAAATGATATTTTAATTTATACTTGGTGACCTGGTGGTATAGGGGTAAGGTGTCGGATATCTGTGCTGGGGGTCCGGGGTTCAATCCTTGGTCACGGCACAGATTTATCTGATTGCCAAACCTTTCCTTCACCTCTCACAAGACGTGTATTAATTACAAATTGTGAATGTGTGAAATGCCAGGCCTCCACCGTGGTTCGGATCCCACATTAATCTGTAGGTCCTCCATTTCATCTCACAATCAATCACCCTAACATTACACATTAGCGTAAGTGCGTATAACCTGAACGGGTAGTAAGATGCGGTGCGAATAGTAATGATTTATACTTATACATCTAAAAAAATGAAAAAAAATAAGGCAAAATATGATACTAATAATTTAGTAATAATACTTGTAATAGAGATCTGAATGCAAGTCTTAATTATGCAAACATTTTCTGAGATCCCAGGAAATTCCTAGGCCTCTTCTAGATGCCCGGGTACGATGTACCCCTGCACCCCCCTCTCATAGAGCCTGGCTGGATTACAACCTTTGTGTGGACGTAACACTACACTGGTTTATGGGCCGAATACTGGCCATCTTCAGAAGGCCGCCAGTTTTATAAATCCCACATCCTGTTAGTGACTTTCTATCTTGGGGATTCGCCGCTGAGACAACATCTAGATATATATATATATATATATATATATATATATATACCTTGATTTTATTTTATTTATTTTTCAATAATGTCTTCTTGAGTTCTTGTTTTTTATTCAGCGTCTGGCTCAAGTTTGATAATTAATTGTTTTATCGACAGTTCTACGTGTTACGGTTATTGCACTAGTTAATTAAAACAAGCTCTGGGGCTAGTTTTAGTCTTATTTACCTACAAAGTGAACTAGCACAAGATACGTATTATATATCCATTAATAAGGTCTCTAGAAATTGTACTCCTACAAATGGAATAACCAACGTAAGAATCTCTGTATTCAGTTTCAAACGAGAGTTTATTAAAACACATAATCATATTATTTAAATTGAAAAATGATATCAAAACACGGGAATCTAACCCTGGACCTTTGGCTTTGATTCCCATGTTCAAGCGTCTTTTTAAATTTAAAGAATATTATATTTAGATGTGGCTATGATCGTACTTATTAAAATATATTCTATCTTGTCTATTTAATCCATCATTAAATTATTATTATTGTTATTATTATTATTATCACCACGTCTTACTACACGTTCGGGTTATACGCACTTACGCTAATGTGTAATGGTAGGGTGATTTTGAGATCAAATGAAGGACCTGCAGCTGATTTTAAACAATAATCCACGAGTCTAAAAACTAAGTTTCGTCTAGGTAAATTAATATCCCTTCAGTGACAAATGAAAAAATGTATTTTTAAATGTTTTATAAAACAAAAATTTGTGGAGGTGAAAAGACAAAAAAATTAATAAAAAATATATTCATGTGTTCCGTGTACCCCCACGTGAAACCATTCTATGGAACTACGATTTTTTGTTTTCAAAATCTATTTACATCACAATTAGACCTACTATTTACGGTTTAAGAGAGCTCACTCATCGTGGCAGGCCCAACTCAGCTCTCGGCTAGTATCTGCGTTTGTGTTTAGTATGGGAGTAAAAGAGAAAAGAAAATACCAAGATATATAAAAAATGTGTGCAGTGCACTATTATTTTAATTTTCCGCGGTGACGATGGGGGACAGAGAGACACAGTTTCTGGTTAATAGCTACAGTATGTCCCTATTATGACAGATTGAAGATTTGTACACAGTGCTTATCTGTAAGGCCATTCTAAAATTGTCATAAACGGCCTTTTCAATGCAATTTTTATCCAAATATCATATAATATTTCAACAATGTTCAATATTTGTTCGTGTACATCTACGATATCGACACGACACAGGGCCGGATGATGCAACAATGGAGAAGCGACTGGACTTCAAGGACAATTGTTGATAGACTAAATGCAACCGATTGCATTAGGTAATATCAGAAAGACCGCAGCTAAAATTAATTAGTTTAGGTTAGAGTAGGGAGTAATCGTGTATTGTATTAGAGTAGGTTAGTATTAGGTTAGTATTAGGTCCAAGGAAGTGGTTTCTGGGAGTAGGTGGGGCACCATCTCCGATAGAGCGCCTCTCCGGGATGTGCGTTGCCACTGGAACCCTTAGCAACTATGAAAACATGGTTCCAGGCAGTTGCTCAGGGATCCAGCGATGGAGGGTATCGGGCACATAAATTACCCGGGACGGACCAACCGGTATAAGTTCAAAAGTAAAATAGAATTAGAACATTAGTTTAAAAGTGTAAATTTTAGGTGTAAATTCCAGATTAGTAATTATATAAAATTGGAAACAGGGATAAGTAAAGTAAACATAAATAGAAGATGTTGATAAGGCTCTCTTTACACATCTAGATAGAAAGAAAAATAGTTTAGAGAAAATAGAAAATAGTCACCTTATCCACACCTCATTGAACTAATAAGAAACTCTCATAGAGAGTACTAAAGACCTCACAGAGAAATAACAAGTTTTTTGTTTGACTTTTTATTATACATTCCCTTTCTCCCCCTCTCTCTATTCCCCTTCATTCTCTCGCCTCTCGTTCTTTCTCCGGCTGGATGACTGCAATTATTTGAGTCGGGGAAGGTAATTTAGTAAATAATTATTGGTTCATTTTTGGACTATAATGAGGAGTTGAGGGAGAGCTTGGTTAGATTCTGATTTTCTGCGTTATTTAGTGAAACATTTGGAGCCGGGAGTCTACAGCACGACCAAAATAACTAGAGGAGAGATACTTTAATCACAGGTTAAACAACTAACATTCTTACCACCCGTCTGGGGAAAGTACAGCACGACCTAAATAACTAGAGGAGAGATACTTTCTTCACAGGTTAAACAACTAACATTCTTACCACCCGTCTGGGGAAAGTACAGCACGACCGAAATAACTAGAGGAGAGATACTTTCTTCACAGGTTAGACAACACTCAACACTCTTACCACCCGTCCGGGGAAACTACAGCACGACCAAAATAACTAGAGGAGAGATACTTTCTTCATAGGTTAAACAACTAACATTCTTACCACCCGTTAAATAACTAGAGGAGAGATACTTTCTTCACAGGTTAAACAACTAACATTCTTACCACCCGTCTGGGGAAAGTACAGCACGACCGAAATAACTAGAGGAGAGATACTTTCTTCACAGGTTAGACAACACTCAACACTCTTACCACCCGTCCGGGGAAACTACAGCACGACCAAAATAACTAGAGGAGAGATACTTTCTTCATAGGTTAAACAACTAACATTCTTACCACCCGTCAGGGGAAAGTACAGCACGACTAAAATAACTAGAGGAGAGATACTTTCTTCACAGATTAAACAACTAACACTCTTACCACCCGTCTGGGGAAACTACAGAACGACCAAAATAACTAAAGGAGAGGTACTTTCTTCACAGGTTAAACAACTAACACTTTTACCACCCATCTGGGGAAAGTACAGCACGACCAAAATAACTAAAGGAGAGATACTTTCTTCACAGTTTAAATAACTAACATTCTTACCACCCGTCTGGGGAAAGTACAGCACGACTAAAATAACTAGAGGAGAGATACTTTCTTCACAGGTTAAACAACTAACACTCTTACCACCCGTCTGGGTAAAGTACAGCACGACCAAAATAACTAGAGGAGAGATACTTTCTTCACAGGTTAAACAACTAACATTCTTACCACCCGTCTGGGGAAAGTACAGCACGACCAAAATAACAAGAGTAGAGATACTTTCCTCACAGGTTAAACAACTAACACTCTTACCACCCATCTGGGGAAACTACAGCACAACCGAAATAACTAGAGGATACTTTCTTCACACTTACACGGTCTTACCAACCATCCAGGTTAGCCGCATAATAACACTGTGGGGTGGTGATGAGGAAGAGAGGTCTGAGAGGAAATGTACCCGCATTCTCCTGGGGTACAGGGGGTGGAAGAGTGGGTAGCCATTTAAAAAAAATCATACTTTGTTCACTCGGCTAGTATTTAAACCCGAGCTGAGGGTTGATGCCTTTATCTGCGTCCTCACCTGTGCATGTTTCAGATACAAGCTTTCCCTCACTGGTGGGACAGGTGCTGTTCTTTTGGCAAGGGTAAGAGTTCATGAGTGAAATCTCTGAGCTTATAGGTTTCACAATCTGACCAAAGTTCAAGGTCAAGTTCAGGATCACTGGCGCAAGCGGGAGAGAGAGCCTTTGGTGTAGAGCGTGGCGCGTAACGCATTTGTTTTCATAATTACACTAAGGTTTCGCCTCCATTTTCATTGTAAGCAGAGGAAATAGTATGTTGTTGGTTTTTTATATAAAAAGGACACTTAATGAATGACACCATGAGAAACTACTATTTATAGTCTCACGATTTCGTGCTTCAAATCATGCTATCTGCAGCTGTCACTGTTGATAAATATTATCAACAACTATAAAATAAAACAAATAATAAAATTAAATGTTATCGATGTTGACCATGAAGAGGGTTTGTATTTTATAAAAAGCCCTTTCTGTGATAGCGGACATGGCAAGGATCCAATTGTGTAGGCTGCTTTGCTTTCCTACAGGACCTGTACAGGCCAACAACTCCTCCTACAGTACCTATCCCTGCCAGTGGTGAATATTGCAGTCTGTAACAATTACTACAGTACCTATCCCTGCCAGTGGTGTACATTGTATGCTGTAACAACCCCTCCTACAGTACCTATTCCTGCCAGTGGTGAATATTGTAGGCTGTAACAACTCCTCCTACAGTACCTATTCCTGCCAGTGGTGAATATTGTAGGCTGTAACAACTCCTCCTACAGTACCTATCTCTGCCAGTGCTGAATATTGCAGGCTGTAACAACTCCTCCTACAGTACCTATTCCTGCCAGTGGTGAATATTGTAGGCAGTAACAACTCCTACAGTACCTATCCCTGCCAATGGTGAACATTGTATGCTGTAACAACCCCTCCTGAAGTACCTATTACTGCCAGTGGTGAATATTGCAGGCTGTAACAACTCCTCCTACAGTACCTATTCCTGCCAGTGGTGAATATTGTAGGCTGTAACAACTCCTACAGTACCTATCCCTGCCAATGGTGAACATTGTATGCTGTAACAACCCCTCCTGCAGTACCTATCTCTGCCAGTGGTGAATATTGCAGGCTGTAACAACTCCTCCTACAGTACCTATTCCTGCCAGTGGTGAATATTGTAGGCTGTAACAACTCCTACAGTACCTATCCCTGCCAATGGTGAACATTGTATGCTGTAACAACCCCTCCTGCAGTACCTATCTCTGCCAGTGGTGAATATTGCAGGCTGTAACAACTCCTCCTACAGTACCTATTCCTGCCAGTGGTGAATATTGCAGGCTGTAACAACTCCTCCTACAGTACCTATTCCTGCCAGTGGTGAATATTGTAGGCTGTAACAACTCCTACAGTACCTATCCCTGCCAGTGGTGTACATTGTATGCTGTAACAACCCCTCCTACAGTACCTATCCCTGCCAGTGGTGAACATTGCAGTCTGTAACAACTCCTCCTACAGTACCTATTCCTGCCAGTGGTGAATATTGTAGGCTG
>CABFVZ010002937.1:77086-94059 GCA_902151445.1 Timema monikensis | reverse complement strand
GTAATTCATTTGTTGGTATTATGACCAATGTTTACTCTTTAGCGTAAGTTCTAGTGATCAGACATTGAAACAAAATAATTAAACTAATCTAAGGAACTAAATTTATCAAAAATTTTAAGAATAGATTATTTATTATATTGATTGAAAACTGATCATCACTGTACAACTAGTACAAATCACAGATAATACTCGAGAATGAAGATGTTTGGCTCGAGTTGTTACGTTAAGTTGCGTCAATCGTGATCATACATCTGTTTTCTTAAGTTAAGTTAACTTTAAGTGGACGTTACGTTAAGTTAAAGGTAAGTTGAGCGTAATCCCGGCATGAAGAGCATAACAAAGTTTGAAACTCGTGACGTGCTTCTTAAAATAAGTTGATTTAGGCTATTAATGTTTCATTACTTTATATAAGCCTATAACTTTAAGGATTGTCTGAACGTAAGAATTCTACACAAAGTTTGTTATTATAACAAATAAAATTAAGTTTTAATCTACCTTATTTCATTATAGTTTTCGAACTTTCAAAATAATATGAGTTCTGAAACAATTTACAAGCTAATAACCAACTTTTAATACGTTGTAATATAGTCATACTTCCTGTTGTATTTATTACTCATACCTTATCGGTATATCAAAGGTCACAAATCATCTAGTTATATATAACAATAAATCCCCACTTGGGAAATAGTTCTGTATGTTCACTTTAACTTATATTTCTTTCCACTTTCACAGATTATCACTTCTCTAGCTACAGCCCAAAAACTAATGTCTTGCTCTCCCGTTCACCACCTTATTTCTTCTTGACTTTAATATCTTACGACACATTCACCCTTACAAATTTCCTGATCCATAAATACCAGTCCAATCTTCTTGGTGGACCAACATCACGTGTTGCTCGTCTCAAAAAAATTCAGAAGCTTCTTCTTTTTTGCCCTTAAGTTGCCGGTTTTGTTTGTTGAAAGGATGTTTGGGGTCTCTCTCCCAAGGGACTTGTTAGTGGTTGATTTATCTGGTAAGTTTGTGATTGTGACTTCTTCTGTAAACTAGCAGGAGGACGTGTTGCTGGTTGGTGGATTATTTCTCGAAAAGGTGCCTGTTGTAAAATTGATAATTGAGTGGTATCCTCAAGATATTTATGAAGTTCACTTGTTCCTATTTCCGAGCTTCGGAGATGATCTGCATGCACGAACCTACATTATCCCTTTATCACAGCCAAGTACGTCATTGGACTAATTATACTTCTAATCGCTCCAGGCATCCATTTACCTCTTTACAACTTACACTCTTGACTAATACATTCTGATGTCTTGACAAAACTGCAACTAGGTCCTTGATGATGATCCCCACTCATCTTTATCTTCTCTAGCTTTGACTCAATATTGTAAACCAATCTTGGTTTCAAGAGTGAAAGTCTTGTTCATGGTTTATAGCCGAGGAATAATTCCACTGGCGGCTTTCCTGTAAGTGTTTGTGGTGTATTACACTAGGCAAAGACAAAACAATCTACCTTTTGTTGTATACTCCTGCTTTTATTATTCTATGATTTTTTATTAGTTTAAAGGATCTACCAAATAAGTATTTATGGATTTTTTTTTTACATATGAACACTAAAACCAAAGTTCTTTTTCTATGTGTGCATAGATCTGTTCACTTTTAGACAACGTACGTGACCCAAAAGCTACCGTTCTTATGGTACAATTTTCCATAGTATGGGAGATCACCCCTCCTACTCCATATGAACTAGCCTCACACGTCACTTGATTTGGAAAATTTGGGTTATATGGTACCAAAGACTCATTTTTTTCAAAGGATGACTGACACTTAGTATCCCAAATCCATTTTGATTTAGATTCCAGTAATTTGTACAAGGGGTGAAGCTCTGATGTTAAATTATTTAAGACTCTGCCATAGTAATTTATGAGTCCAAGGTATGCCCTCAACCCATTGGCATCACTGGGTATTGGAGCATCCAATATCGCTTTGACAAGTCCATCCGATGAATTGATACCATTCTCATCAAGTTTATGTATCACAAATACTATACTAGTTTTCAAGAATCCACATTTTGACACATTAGGCTTAATTTCGTGTTATTTTAGTCTCTGTAACACCTTTTCTCTCTTCTTGTAGGCATCCACCTTATCTCTACCTACTACTAGTATGTCGTCAAGGTAACAATATGTATCTTCCAGTCCTTATGTCAACCTATTCATACATCCATATATACACAAGCGTATAATCTAAACGGGTAGTAAGACACGGTGCTAAAAAATGTTCCTTTAAAGAGAAATATGAATTTAATAAGAATTCTTTTTTAATTAATTATAATCAATTAATGTAATAACATTTACATAGTTAATTACAATACACTAAATATATTAAAATTATTGTAATGAGAATTTAAATTACAGACAACAATTATATAAAAAGGATAAAAAGTACAGGTAATCCAAAAGTTGCGCAATCCTCTTTTTCCAAGGATACTTCTTGCAGAAAAACAAGGAAAATGAACATGTTGGTTATTTGTGTGAAATAATGTAATGTTGGTCGGGTGTTGTGCTGGCCGTGTGACCTTGAGACATACACTAGGTCTAGCCAATTGAGTTAAAGCATTTGAAAGTGTAAGATGAGTTTTTCATGAGCAGAGAGAGTATTAATTTTGGAACATTATTTTAAGGCCATTGCATGGTTTCATGTAAGTGGTTATGTAAACAGTCAGAACAGTAGGTTTTGGAGCTCTGAAAATGCATACGTTTTTCACGAGGTGCCTTTATACAGTCAGAAGATTGGAGTGTGGTGTGCAATTTCACGTCGCAGGGTGGTGGGTTCTCTTTTCTTTAGAGAAACTGTTAATGATGAGCGTTATCAGGAATTTGTTTTGCAGTTTATTGCATTACTGGAGTAAACAGAACGTGATTACTAGTTTCAGCAAGATAGAGCCACTGCACACAGCCAATTCCACCGTGATAATGATAGCTGAGTGTTTTTTCTGTGGGAATACTTAAAACAGACAGTGTTTACCTTCGAACCTTGGTTGAACTGCAAACCAAAATATTGAAAGGTGCATTGGAAGAATTCCTCAGGCAATGATGTCTAGAAAGAAGGTTAAACGAGTGAATTTGTTTTACAGAGAAAAAGGATCACACTTTCAACGCCTTCTGTGATTTTCTAATGGTTTATTGTTTGGTTTACATTATATATATGTATTATATGGCACAAAATATAAGATTTTATTTGGGTTGCGTGACATTTGTATCATCCAATATAATTATATAAATGGAACAGTATCTTGCTATAAACCTATAATCTTTTTAAAACATAATATGCATTTGTGAAGCAATATTAGTACTGTAATATTGGTTATAACATTAAGAATTAATTAGTTGAAGGAGAAGGGGGAGGAATTTAGTAATCGTCCGATGAATTCTTTATTTAATACAATGATTCAAATAAAAGGCATTAAAAAAGAAAATAACAATAATTGTTATATTCTAGGATGTTAAAATCTATATAAATTCACTAAGAAACACATTTTTCCACTAGGCCATATCATGAAGTAAAACGAAACTAGTGGGTTCAAACAGTCAAAATAAATTCCTTTAAGTAAAACTATAATATATAATCTAATGAATTCCGACGCTTTTTTAAAGTTAGGCCTACGTACAACTTATTATCTAATCCATCATCCGTCACAACGGCATTTTGAAATTTCATCGTTTCAATTTATAGATTTGACCAAATAATGATTAGGTAATTTATTAAAAGTTTTGTTATTGTAAATTTGTAGATCATGGTCTAATTTGGGCAATAATATTATTATGATATCTACATCTTATATGTTTCTAGATATTTACTAACATCCATATGTAGCCCTTTAAAGCTTAGTTTTTGTTACAGTGAGTCCTCATTAAGGACCCGACACAGACTCATTATCCTAAGGTCCGTAGTCCATACTCAGTGATCCTGGTCTCCAAGAAACTTTATTCACGATCACACAGTCCATATCCGTAGTCATGTGACCGTTCCAACCATTGAGATAGTCAGAGACTTCATCCAATCGAAAACTTCGAAAGAAAATCGTCTACAGCAAGGGGCGAGTGCAGTGATCTCTCTATATGATACTGGATGGTCATAAACATAGGTACGCACTGCCAAGGAACAAAACATGACGCTCAAGTTTATTGTCTGCTTCATGTGTATGTGTGTGTGGGTGAGTGGGTGGGGGGAAGTGGAGGTGAGGAGAGATTTAACCATTTATTTCAATGTTCTTACGTGAAAACATGTCTCTGATGAACAAAAGTGTTATTGTTTGAAAATAGTGAAGTATTATACCACACTTGCCTTAAGAATAATTTACATTAA
This sequence comes from Timema monikensis, assembly GCA_902151445.1. Lineage (NCBI taxonomy): Eukaryota > Metazoa > Arthropoda > Insecta > Phasmatodea > Timematidae > Timema > Timema monikensis. Next base: position 89,697 of record CABFVZ010002937.1, on the reverse strand, counting down.
ACGATATAAATTCATGTTTACAGGTAATACTGTACAAATACGAATAAAATCTTTAAAATAGTTACATATGTAGTTATCATCCATGTTGTTTACAGTCCGCCAAGACTATACTTTTATTTAAAGTTGGCTAATAGCTTGTATATTTGTTTCAAAAACCATATTATATTGAAAGTTCGATAAATATAATCAATAAGGTATCTGAAAACTTGATTACATTTGTTTGAATGACAAACGATCATGTAGGTTAGGCCTATGGGCTCATAGGAAGTATTATTATACGAGATATGGCTATTAAATAAACGGACTGAAGTCATAACATTTTTTATTCGTCACAAATTACAGCAGAAGTTTTATCACCTTAAATGTACTCCCCTTGGTGATCCCTACACCACTCCATACGACGTTTCCATTGTTGAAAGCAGTGCAGGAAGTCCTCTTCTGTCAGCTGGTTGAAAAACTCCGTCGCTTTTGCTTTAACCGCTTCCACACTTTCAAATTTTGTCCCCTTCAGCGCCGACTTCACCTTGGGAAATAGAAAATGTCACAGGTGGCAAGGTCGGGCGAGTACAGTGGATGTTCCAACACGGTGATGCCGTATTTTGCGAGGAACGCTTTCACAGACAAGGCAGAATGGGCTGGTGCATTGTCTTGGTGAAGGATCCAGGACTTGGTACTCCACAAATCAGGTCTTCGTCTTCTCACACGCTCACGTAGGGCCGTCAGAACCTCGTTGTAGAAATGTTGATTGACCGTCTGTCCCTCGGGTACCCAGTGAACGTAGACAATGCCACGAATGTCGAAAAAGACAATCATCATTGCTTTGAATTTGGATTTGCTCATCTTGGCTTTTTTTTTTCCTTGGTGAGCTTGGGTTCTTACAATGCATGGATTGCCTCTTTGTTTCTGGATCGTAAGTAAAAAACCAAGATTCATCACAAGTAATCACCTTGTATAAAAAATCTGGATCAGTGGCGATGTTGTTTAGGATGTAAGTACAAATGTTCTGTCTTGATTCCCTTTGCTCGGGAGTGAAGAGTTTCGGCACCATTTTTGCGCAAACCTTCCGCATGTTAAATGATTCATGCAAAATCTGTCGAACACTTTCTTTGTTGATTCCTGTCATTTCAGCAAGCCCTCGGATGCTCAGACGACAATAAGCGTGGATTAATTTACCAATTTTTTCAATGTTTTCGTCCGTTTTTGACGTTGAGGGCCGTCCGGGGCGCCGATCGTTTCGGTCGTTTCACGCCCTTCCTTAAACCGTTTAAACCACCCAAAAACTTGTGTGCGGGATAAACATTCATTCCCGTAGACTTCTTTCAACATTGCATAAGCTTCTGTTGCAGTTTTCCCTAGTTTAACAAGAAACTTGAGGTTAACCCGTTGCTCCATCTGACCACTTGGCATTTTTACGACGCGCTACTAGTACGTAGATTAATTCAATCAACTGCTACAGTCAAACTGAGTGATCTGGCTTGTCTAGCGATCTCAGGGTGGGGGAAGGGTCATCAGACACAGTCATGTTCAAACATGTCGCGGCACGCTCGTAGTTTGCTGGAAGCAGCATCAGTCCGGTTATTTAATAGCCACACCTCGTATTACCTTTTAATTTTAATGTTGGCTCATATCTTGTACATTGCTTTTGGAAACCATATTATGTTAAAAGTTCATATAACTATAATGAAACAAGCTAGCAAAAACTATATCACATTTGTTTGAATAACATACTTTGTGTAGAAGTATTACTTTAAAATGATAATTTTGGTTATAGGCTAATAGGAAGTACTGTATTTTCTAAACCTTGATTTTAGTAAGAATCCCAATCTTTAAGGCCAGTGGCGGATTTAAATTGTTTGCGCCCCTAGGCACAATCATAATATTTGCCCTCTTCTACCCTTGCCTATTTTTTTTTGTCAAGTGCTTTAGAAAGTTTCGCTGGAAATAAGTGTTTGGGGAGGGTTGGGTGGGTGTTAGTATTAAAAAAAATTCCTACAAAAAGAAAAGGATAGAGGTGTACAAGTATCAATTTCCCCTAGACTCTAGTTAGAATCGAGTTTAAATGAAAATATCGAGTTTTTTAGAGTTAGAGTAATACTACAATAGTAGAGCATCGATAATTTGGACTAACTAGGTATATACACAATCTGGATTATCGATTTGTTTGGATATTTGAAATACAGTAATAATACCAAAATGTAATAAAATAAGCCTAGATGGGATATTTACGAAAATTCAGTGTAAAGGTAGAAACTTTTTCCCTTTATTTAAACAAAAAGTTTACACTTTTTTTTTGCAATGCACATGCCCTACAATAGCTTGAGTTAAAATTATGAAGATGGGAGATACCGAGCTCGGTTACAAAGCGATTGCAAGATACATTTATTTAAAAATAAATATTTTCATTCTGACTTTAACTTGAACTATTCCGATAATGTTAGTCAATAATATTTAAACGTAATTATTAAATACAAATTATTATAATAAAAATAATTTTATCCTAAATGTGCTGGCCACTAAAGCCGCCACCCCTAGGCCCATGCCTAGTGGGCCTATAATGTAAATCCACTTCTGTGTAAGTATTTATTTCAAACAGAATAGTCTCATATATTATTATTATTTTGGTAGGATAAACGGCCATTTAGAATGAAAGTAGAAATTCCCTTCTGTAAGATCTTTATACTACCTAAACACTACTATAAAGTAATATTCTGGTACGATATAAAGCCTTCCAAACGGGCTTACTTCAAAAATCATCGTGTATATTAACCTACATAAACTTATTTAAAGAAAAACTCACCAGTTTAGAACTTTTTTATGCTCTTAAAAGCTTTTACTAATACATTTATTTCAATTAACTAAGCACACATTGATGTATCTCACATATTCAATCAAATTAATGGAAGATGTCAAAATGCCACTATGCCTTAAATGCATGTAAGAGAAAAAGAAATACCCAAAAGTTTTTCTCTCTCTTGCACAATGGTATAAAGACGACAGCTCGAAAATTTAATCCATAAAGTTGTTATATAGAGATCAATTTTTGAGCGCCAATCAGTCATCTGATCAATAAAAGAAATAAAAAAAACAATTTTGTTGAGAAAACTTCCATCTAATTATAAACCATTTATTTCGTGTTTAATATGGATCCCAACGCACATGCACATATTTACTCAGCTGTGATTGGTAGTCCATATAAACTAATCCTTAGAAAGTAAAAGTTGATCAACTTCTATGGATTACGGACTTACGGATACGGAGTCTGTGTCAGGGCTTTTACTCCAAAGAAATCTGTTGGAAATGGTATTATGACATCAACTAATGGTTTCCATATCTTGTACATATTTAAAACACAAAGCCAAATCGTTCATGATTATTTTTTCATTCTTGTAATTAATAGTACAGATCATATATGTATAATTTGTTATGAAGAAATCAACAAAGCAAAACAAAACATTAAAGTACATTTAGAAGGCATTGTCTATCTTCTTGCAGGACAAGGCTCACCCACTAAATGCTCTATTGAGTGGATGTAATTACTCAAGTCCCAACAAAATCACTTATAATATCATATCTACACTTAAGAATTGAATCTTGGTAAAAAGAACTTTTACAGATAGATTTTAAATATGGTTAAGCAATACTCTTTTTTTAGTTCTTCTTTCTTCAATGAAAATGAAGACATTTACTTTTATCAACCAGATACACTCGTTTCCTATTCACTTCTAATGTCACTTTTTTTATACTACCATGCTTTCAATCCAGTTCTAAACCCCTTAGCCCATCCCTAAAAAAAATTGAAAATCTAGTCTTTGGGATAACCGAGAAGATTTTTATCCGTACCTACACCGACATATTTATTTTTAGAAGGAAATTAAACTATTACACTTAGATCCTTCATGGGACTAATTTGATAACGTGACAAACAAGGTGAAATTAAAATGGAAAAATAATTTTTTTAACAATAAATACATTTATTAAAAACAGAAATAATAAATATTACGTTTACAATAATGTTACAAGATCACAAGTTTGAAGCTTGTTTCAATTAATAAGACTTTGTGAAATTTGATTGTCTTGCAGTAGCTACAAGGGATGAGCTGGAGCCAGGCTCCAGGTACTATAGGTTTTTTTAAAGGAGAAAAAAATTAAGTAGTAATTAACAAAAAGTTATTGGACAAGATATACATATAGACTTTAATCAGTCAGCTTGACTGGGTCTTAATAAAATATACCTAAAAACACTTTGGATAATGAAAAACAATAGAAAGATCTGTCAATAACAGTGGTATATGGCTAGCAACAGGTGTCGATTGATAGGCACTATGGCTGGTCCCTTTCCCTATCGGTACTACCAGAGCATTCAATAGTACTAACAATAATAATTGGAATTACAATAAAAGCAACAAAACAACAATAGGAGCCAAAAACACAAGTAAAGATCCCATTATGACACAAGCGGAGTTCCGTGGTTTGCTCACCCAAGCTAATACCGTACGTGAAACGTAACTACTTGACTAACTCAAAACATAGATCTCTAATAACCCAACAGTGATTTGGAAAACAGGACAGACAGCCTGGTTGTAGCCATACAAATATTAAACAAATGCACATGACGTTCACGGCGTCATGAGAGACATTGACTCAATAAATAAATGGAACTTGTGGAGGCTAGCAAGTCTATGACTAAGACATTACTACATTCGAAACCAAAGGATCATAATGTAACGACTTTTTAATAAAACCTAGACTGCAAGTCACAGCGCATTTTATTCATAAATATGATAATGTTAATCCTCTTCTTTGATATCCGCTACAGTATTTATCAAAATATAATATCTTTCGAACAACCATGTGTTTCAATTACGTGATTGTATCAGGCTTCACCTAGTCAGGAAAATAAATTTTGAGGTAGATTACTTTTAAATATGTTAATATCACTTCTTTCTTTCGTTCCTATTGGCTTAATTTATCAAAATATTGATATTTAATTGTAGCTGTCCAATCTGCCTGATTGACATGCTACAAAACCATCACTTGTTCAAATTAACGTTTTCCGTTTCTAAACTATAATTTAAAACCTGTAAATATATTTATAGGATTGACAAATTGTCGACTGTTACTTACCAGTAAAGCAACCTATTGGCAGGGTTTGTAAGCCTTCATAGAAATATTATTTTAAGGTGATGGATCTTTAGTATTTAACCTGTATATTATGAAATAGATGATGCAAATTTAAAGGTGAAAGAAACTTGAAATATTCTTCTACATATCGTAGTTACCATATGTAGTTACCTGAGTGCAACAGTCTTAAAATGAGCATATTTAATTTTATGAGAAGCTTTTTTGGCCTTCCTGATCGAAATCCTCAAGAACCATCAATAAGAAGGTAACAAAACCTAGAAATAGTCTTGATGTTATGAAAAAACTTTATTCCTTTTCTGATCACAGCAATAAATAATATTTGATTTATTTTTTTGACTCTTTAAATTAACTGGTCTATTACGTAAATACATACTGTTATAAAACTGCAAATACAGAATTATTTGACCATCGAATTGAGTAAAGTTTCAATCAAACGACCCATGACTAAGCCCTGTCTACAGACTATCTGTAGTGGTCCATAAGAGATCGACTTTACACTAAACATAGAACACTAAAGGCTTGGACACAGACTCCATGTCCGTAGCCCGTCGTTCGTAAGAAATCAATGCCACAGTATCAGATTGCTCTGGTCACAGAGTTCTTATCTGTAAGTCCTTACTCGTAGAAGTTGCTAAACTTTAACTTTCTACGAACTACCAATCACAGCCGAGGAAATATGTGAATGCACATTGAAATAAAATAACGAATGGCAGTGAGAGTATTTGTCTCAATGGAAACATATACAAACACCCCGGGAAGAGCTGCTTCTAGGAAAATGTTTTTTTGAGAAATACCATGCTCTCATAAATATTGGCTTTGTTTTTGTAGGTTCAACACCCCTGTTATTAAAAATATTAAAAGTGCTTGTTTTGTTTTCATACAAATTACTAGTACATGTGTTTTGCATTTTCAGGCCATTGTAAACACTTATTTATTTTAGGTTTGATAGTTAAAATTGAGTTATATATTTCTTGTGATTGGACTTAACCTATATTTTAGAATATACTGGAAGTTTTCTCAACAAAGCTTTTTTGGTTTCTTTAATTCTAATTTGATCAGCTGACTGCGTGATGCTCGCTCCTTGAAATAGACCAGCGGTTCCCAAATTGTGGTCAGCAAACTTCCTGAGGGTTCACGAAATCTTCCAATGGGTTGCCAACATATTTCTGTAATGGCAGATTTTTGCAGCACTTTGTGAGGAAATGTTAAGCAGTTACAACTGTTTATCGTCTCACACTGAAGTCAATTGATTATCTCAAGATAGAACTCTTACAGGATTATTTGAACTTACACACGAAGTTTTGGTTTTTCTTCCCTACCATCCCTTTCACGAAGCAAAGTGCATGGAAGATCAAATATGGCTCCAGGCTTTGACCTACTTGGCAGACATTTTATCAGAAATGAACAATCTAAACCTAACTCTTTATGTTTCAAATACATTTTTACTGTGCAAAGCTGTATCGAGTCATTCATAAAAAATAACTTTTGGGAAATGTGTTTAATTAGCAGTCAAAGGAAGTACTTTGATACACTTCACCACTTTATGGTAGAAAATCAACTTTTCTTTGGATGAAAATGTTAAGAACATGGTTATAAAACACTTGAAGGGACTTGGAAAAACCTTCAGAGAATATTTACCAGCCATGACCAATAGTAACAATTAGATTTGCAATCCCCTGGAAGAGACAGCTATTTTGAAATTGTCCACATTAAGCATGAGTGAAAAAAAAGCAGCTCGTTGAAATTTCCACTGATCTTAAATTAGGGAAAAGCTATATAAACCTTTGTCATTATTTGGTTTCTGGTTAAGTTTAAAGGGGGAGTTCCCAGTGTTAGAGAATAAAGCCAATACGGCTTTGTTACCATTTTCTTCTGCATATTTGAAGGAGAAATATTTTTCTTCATATGCCTATTTAAAAAATAAATACAAAAACAGTTTCAATGCTGACATTAAAGCTCTTTGCCATCCAAAGCAAGCACATCCTTCTCACTAAATCATGTGAAGAAATGAGTAGCTGTTAAAACTTGTTAACAATTTTGAAACTTAAATCGGCATGGAATTTGGTGATTAAAGGAGGGAATTTCAGTTATGTCAAAGCAGCAATTTCCAGTAGGCCTACCACTTTAAAAAACATGTGAAATGAGATAATATTATGACAGCAAGGCTAAGAAAATGTTACTATAGTACTTTGCTTATTTAATTTCAATTTTGATTTTTAAAACCAATAGTTATTTAAATTCTTACTTAAGTGGTTTCAATATTATTTCATTAAATTTGATAGGGTATCCCAGAGTACCTAATGAGCTATATTAGGTTAATTTAAAGGTATTAAACATTTTAATTACAATTAATAACTAAATTTCATAAAAACTAGATATAAAATTAAGTGTGAAACTATGGATATATACCAGGGGGTTTGTACAACTCAGAAGTATGTGAAAGGCGTTCATGAGTCAAGAAAGTTTGGGAACCGCTGCTGTAGACGATTTTCTTTCGAAATCTTTGATTGAACGAAATCTCTTACCATTTCATTGGTTGAAACAGTTAATTGATTATGGATATTGACTCTCTAATCGCGAGTAGAATTTCTTATGGACCAAGAACACTGAGTATGAACTACAGACCCAGGGGTGCAGAATATGTTCAGAGATCCAATATTTCCCCAAAACATAATATTTAAAAAAAAATTCCCCGAAAAACATAGCGCTCAAAATAAAACATTGAATTTTTTATGGAGGCTGAAGGAAATAAGGATTATTACCTACTACATAGTTTGGAAAATTCAAATTCAAACATTTTTAATCATAGTTATTTTTATAGTACCTTCCTTATAAAAAAATTAGTTCTATCCCATCTCCTTGTGTGCATTAAATATTGTTATTAATTGTTCATTGATACCAGTAAGCTTACCGGTACCAACATTTAATTTTACATCTTGATAGTCTGAAGCAATGGAGTGTAATTCCGAGAGGACTTGGGTTAATTGTGGATTTTCATAGAATTTTCGTTTTGTCGTAGACTTGCCACTACTGCAAGGTGTATCACTATCAACCACACTATGGGAAATACTATCGCTATTTACGACTATGAGTTTTCCCTGATCACATAATTTACATTTTACAAAGCTTGCAATACTCCCTTGATCCTTACTTCTTGGTTTTTCTTGGGGATGTTTATTAGATACGTGATATCCGAGTCTATCACGTCTGCCACGCCATTCACAATAAGCACAATTAACATAATAAACATTTGTTTCACTAAACCATCTGATTTGCTATAAAGATTGATCTATTGTTCAATGTACAAAACCTAATAGGTCCACTAAATATAACAATTTCATGGCCACATCACATCTCACGAGTTTAAACAAACTTGGCACATATCGTTGTATTTGCTGGTTTGCATGACCAACTTACGTAACTTATACAGCCTCGTAAATACATCGCAGGAACACGGGACTTGTTTTATTTTGTAAAGTAAGGATGTTAAAGTATGACCTGCCTCTAACTTTTTGTTTTTCACTTACTTTATTTTTATCATTTGTGAAAATATGCTAAAATTGACTATTTTTTACATAGCCTATAAATGTAATAACACAGTGTTTTGACTTTTTATAAAAGGAGTTCTTACTTTTAAACATTTTAAGACCAATTTACTACAAAAATATTTATAATCCAAAGCTTAATTATCGAGTAATTTGCTATCTACTTAGAGGCTGTAATGCTAAAATCTCACCCGTTGTTACTAGGGCTATCTCTGGACGGAACACTGAACTATAGAGGGGTGGAGCCAAGAGTTTGTTAGGCCACGCCCATGTGTTACCTCGCTCTGGCTGACACACAAGACATTCCCACACCAGTCATCACTAAACAAAACAAGCCCAAACCAAATGGTGTCTAATTCATTAATGAATTATGTACTTTTCATTTAGCCAGATATTAATGATTGTTTATAATGTATTTTACAAACCAAAGTTGACATGAAACTGTTCTACCATTTACTTATATAAAGTATGGGTTCTAAGTATAGAAAAAGAATTAAGGATCAATACCCACTTCAGTGGTCAAATGGTTTATGGCGTCACATTTGTGTTAGATTGGCCTGCTGCTAACGGAGAAATATGGGTTCGAATCCCAGTCGTGTGTATTGAGGGGGAATTCTCCTAAATTGTTTCCCACTCTCCTTCCACGCGAATGTGGGTAGGTTACCTCTAAGATTCTTCCTTTCTCATCCCTACCCCCATTAGAGTAATTATCATCTATGCGTATAACCCGAACAGGTAGTATTACATGGTGATAAGAAAATAAAATAAATTAGAGATTTAACTAACCATATTTAAAAATACTAGGCCCAGTAAACCCCTAATGTTGCTTGAGCCCAGGTACAGAAAGTTAGTTCAAATAATTGTTCATACTTTGCATGTACAAACCTTACCAATTTAGTAGTCTCCACATGATATTTAGCCATGTTATATATTTTATTTTTGTAAGAATCTGAGGGCCGTGTATATGTTATTATAACTAACTAGCTTGTGTGACCGTTATTCGCACAGGGAATCTTTAAGAGGCTTTAATTTTAATTATAATATAAAATTAACCCAAGATAAAAGTATCCAAAAGTTTATATAATTTTAAGTATTAATCCTTTATTGGATTAAATTTTGTGACTAAATGTGAAAAATAGTGAGACTGATTAAAACATTATGTCAAAATAAGGATTTACTGTAATCCAAAAATCTTTGCATAAGGGCGATCATAATAGAAGTATAATGATGCAATATACATTATTACTAAACAAAATTTGCAAAAGGATTATTAAAGTAAAAAAAAACATAAATGAAATAATGACCTTTTATAGATACATATTGGTCCTTGTAATTACTGGCCATATTCCGATTTTCAAATACACCAACAAGTTTTTTTCTAATTGATTGCGAAATCTTATATGCCTAAATTTTGGAACCCATTTTCAGTATTTTCTGATCATCTGGAGTGGACTTTGTAACTACTTGCGAGTCTATCATTTTCATACTGCACCAAAAGTTGATACACGGTTGGAAATTTAAATCCCCCACACCCAACCCAATTCTCTGAGCCTTGTTTTGAAATTTAAAAAAATTCAAACGCTTCTGGTTATTTGGTGTTGTCCATAAACCTGAAAGTAAATATTTCACTTTTATACCACAAGGTAAATAGTATATAATATTAGCTTGGAAATTTTTGAAGACAACACCCATCTTCCTATTTTCTGATCTTTCATTTTGAAATTTATTTGGTTTTCATAATGTTTGAGGTGTATCTTAAAACAGGCTGACAAATTTAAATCTTTAACCACAATGAAAAGTAGTTTTTGATATAGATTTGGAAATCCCCTCCAAATATTTCACAAACCTCAAACTAGAAAATTTATATTTACTAACTATTTGGGCATTTGGCACTACATTCCTGACAATGCTTTATCATCACAACTAAAGACTTTGTTTTCTATTCACACCCCCCTTCCTATTGCCCTTTAATATTATCAGATTGTATGGTACAGTACAGCCTACTTTCTGCTGAATGTTGTTATATACGACACTGGTAAGTAGTTGTTTCAATTAGTTTTGAAAATGTGGAATTCACCCTCTCCCATTTCGCTGACTCCAACTTTGAAATTTAAGTTTTTAAAACTTATATGAATATCTAGTGTATTACTTCTACATGTTTGCCAAATTTTATTGTTTTACCTCACCTAAAGTGATTTGTATATTTATAGCCCACACGCCCTAATTTCCCAGATTTATATATTTAGATTTCCTGTTTATAAACTTTTCTGGCATGGGGTAAAAAGAGTAAAAAATATAAAAAGTGTAAAAAGGTTTAGCTTATCAACTTGTTTTTAAAATAGTGTTAAAGAGGGTAAGTAAAACGGATAAAAGGTGTAAAACAGTTTAAAATGGTAAAAAATGCAAAGAAGGCAATAAACAAAATACAAAGGGGAAAAGAGGGTTTTATTTTAAAGTAGAAAGTTTAAAAAGTTGTTTAAAGTGCAAAAGGGATGGAAAGCGTAAAAAGGGTAAAAAGTAGATCTAATCAAAAATATTAGAATGTTATACCCCTTTTATCCATTTTACTCTTTTCCCTCTTACGTATTTTGCACCAAAGTTGCTTTTTGCCCTTTGGTCCTTTTTAATTGGAACCTTTTGGCATTTTTACTCTTTTTGCCTTGGTTAACTTTTTTTGCCCTTTTATTACTTTTATTCCTCTTGTCCTCTCCCTCTTTTTAGCAATGTTTGCAATTTTGGCCCCTTTTGTCCTTTTTACCCTTTGAACATTTGCCCCATTTCCTTATTGCCTCTTTTTACATCTTTAACTTTTATATCCTATTTGATAATAAGCTATTTACTTTTTACCTTTTTTGCCCTTTTGGCTCTTTTACCGTTTATATACCTTATACTGCTTTTACCCTTTTTGCCCTATCTACCTTTTAAGAATTTTTGGAGTGTTCCCTTTAAGCCCTTTTAATCATTTTATTCCTTTTTATACTTTAACACTTTTTACACCATTTTACTTAAAGCTTTTCAGTTTTTCAAGCATTAGATCTACATCTGTTCAATATATCAAAGCATAAACTTATCCAGGTGGTCCTGAATAAATGTAGTTTATTCTAGGCCTGAATCAGTTTATAAAAAGCTCATTCACAAGCGGTACTTGTGACAGGAGTCACACTAAAGTCTTTGTTAGCCTTGATAAATTACGAAAATCCATTTTCAACATTAATGGTCTGAAACCAGTCCTGAAAGTGCAAGGTTGTTAGAAAGTTTACTAAAATATGCAATTTTTTAAACAAGCAAATTGAATTAATTATCAAGCAAAAAATTACCCTGGTTCTCATTTTAAACCAAATCATGTGTGCCATTTTTAAAAGATTGCTGAGTTATTTAGCGTTCCAAACAATCCCAATATCCTTTTTAAGCACAATTGTTAGATCCCACTTTTTTTAATTTGTAATCTATAAACCATCCTTAATTTGGAGGCTAAAGACAAAATCAAAAATTGAATAAAATCCATCAAACCATCTCAGCTCTATTCCTTGGGGTGGACAGACAGACAGAATTGTAAAATCCATTTTTTTGGGTTCAGAATCATATAAAACATAGATTCAGCATAATCTCGAAGCCGAAAATGTTTATGATAATTTGGTCACAATACTGTTTTTATTTTTAATGAAGTAAAAAGCCACTTTGTTTTACTACAATTCAGGTTTGGGGAAGAGTAAGCTAGAATTCTTCTGGAAATTTTCCCGCATTTGCATGGAAGAAGAGTGGGAAATCATTTAGGAAAAAACACCCTCATACACCCAACTGATATTCGAACCCCAACCTCCCCAGCAGCAGAAAACCAGACTAAATGAGCTTGACATGTGTCCACAGATGCTTATTTACATGAATGGTGTCGCATCTCTCTTAAAAAAAAAAAAAAAAAAAAAA
>CABFVZ010002937.1:40436-77072 GCA_902151445.1 Timema monikensis | reverse complement strand
AAAAAAAAAAAGAAAGCCATTCTAGTGCACTCAAATAGGACTATAGTTTGGATAAACATTGAGGGGAAAAAAAAAATCTATATTCCTATTGATAAAGTAACATAGATGAAAAAAGAACATCGTCTGAAAACATTGATGTTGTAGAACCAAAAACATTGGTAATATTTTTCAAACCAATTGAAACTGTAACTGAAGTGTATTGAAACTTGTATATAAATTCAAAAAAATTGTATTAAAATCTAATAATAAAAAATTACTATTTTTAAAACAAACACACAAATATATCGCTGTCTTGGACATCGCTACAAAACATTGATGGTTGAAAATCATCTATGAGGAAAACATCGAACCTTCAACATCTATGTTCAATGTATATACCTGCTGGACTGGACTATAACCATGTCCCGTTTCTCGTGTCAGGTTGATCCCACCAGTCGATCTCGCTGTAACTGAGTGAACTCTTTAGGTAAAAGGCTACATTAGTTAATGTAGTAATACAACTATTGATCGAATCTACAATTTTAATGAGTAGTTTGTTTTAGCACCGCATTTACTACCCGTACAGGTTATGCACCTATGTAGATCTACTAAATTACTCTAATGTATGGGAAGGAAAGTGGAAAATCAATTAGGATAAACCACGCTCAGTACATGTGACCAGAATTTTCATATATCAGCAATTCTTGTAAAATGTGTTTGATAATTTAAACCTTAAAGTAAAAAAATATATAATTAGAGTAAATTTTTGTTAAATGTGTTCGGTACCTACAAAAAAAGACCAAATACAACATTTAAAGTATTAACATCCAGGGTGGATGAACATTGGAAGTTGGAACTCAAGAAGTTTATCTGCTCTCGAGATCAAGTTATTTCTGTCTTTTCTTCCTTTACTTGGGGGAGATAATGACTCATAAATATGTGGCCAGCTACCTTCCTCACCTCACTTGGACAAAGGGGGAGAGTTAGGGAATGATTGACACTCAAGGACCCCCACCTAAACAGCTTTTATTCCTTTCCTAGTAGTTTACAGAATTTAGGCTCACCCCCACGAGATGATATTTTTATCTTCATAGCCTTCAACTTTTAGTTTATCATGTTCTGAAATGGGGTCTTAACAGATCACTCTGTCTACAGAGTCCTGATCCTTAAGTCCTTAGTACAATACTTTGAACTCCATAGAAGTTGGATCAACTTTAACTTTATAAGGACTTGTCATCGTAAATATGTGCGTATAAAATTGAAAGCACCTCTGGCAGCAAAAGGATCTGCTACTATTGAAATAAATACAAAATAATAATATTTTTTGCATGGAAATATTTCAGTAATATGTTTTTCTGAAAATTTAAAAACTTCGGTAAGCATGGCATCTTGGAAACACTTTTCTGAGAAATGCTAAATTCTCAAAATGAGTGGTGTTGATTTGGTAGGCTAAACTTCTCATTAGTTTTCTTAATAACCTCTGCTTCACAGATCACATATGCTTGTGTCTTATTATAGACAATTTTCTTTATTAAAGTGTAGTTGGTCTCAGTTTCCTACTTTCCCATTGATTGGCACGGTCATGTGATTAAGGATATGGGCTGTGTAGACATGATTTCCATTTAAAAGGACCATTAAGGACTTACTATTTGGATGTGTTGGTTACAGAACTTATGGGGTGAGGTGTGGACCCATTAATTTCCATTTGCCTAAAATAGTCTTTATTTTAATGAAAATTTAACACAACATTGTAAAACACAACATTCCCACGCTAAGACTACATCCACAGAACATCTATATAATACATTAGTGTAGTTATCTACACAAAAGGCATATAGTCTCATCAACATTTACTTCAAACTCATTAAACTTTACTACACTACATTCTCCCACCTCACCAATTTTGAATACAAATATCTAAAATGGCAACACAAGATCATATAAAACACATTGACACATTACTGTAGTAAGAATGACAAGTCAAAACAAACAAAAATTAACCATTTGCTTAGGTGTAGAACTCATAGTTCAAACGTTCTGGAATTTTAACCTTCCGCCCCCCCTCTTGTTGTAACCACTTCTTGTACCCCGTCTAAGTAATGCCCCAGCTAATGGTAGCGGATCTCCTTGTGATGCACCATTCTTCCTCATGTCCTTCACAGCACTTGATGAGAGCTCCAAGGGATACAGTCTTTGTAGTGGCCAGACTCTCTCGCCAGTGGCTGTCTTCACTCGAGTTACTCTTGGTACAATTCCTAGAGGCCACATCCCCCACACCAATAACATCTTCCTTACGTTGCCCTCTGTGAACCAATAGAGCAGGGATGCAAATGAGCAAACACCCACATGCCCCACCCGGGCTTCTAAATTATTTCCACAGTCTCCTAAGATTCCTATAACACTTGCATATTAGCTCGGACTTGGTTCATTTTCTAGATTTTTAGTGTGTTGCTGTCATTTGTTACAACAATGCCAATGTATACAACTGCATGTGAACGTGGTTTCAGCTGTATGAATTGAATTAAATCCAACCACAGAAGCATGCTAATATTTGAAACAACAAACAATTTAATCACTATTAGTATGGATGGACCATCTGTAACCACCTTTGATCCAACAGAATGCATTCAAAACTGGTTTGTCAACAAATCATGCTGGCTGGGCTATATATAAGCAGTAAATCAGGTAGGTAAGAAAAATGGGCCTGTAGATTTTTTGGTGGTCCTCTAAATATGCAGTGCTTATATTTGCAAGCCTGCAATAGAGCCAAGTATTCCGTTCTGAACAATCTTCTCTGAGCTTCTTTAGATATTTCCATTGCTGGATCAGTGCAGAGTGGTCGATCACGTCCAGATCTGGAATTTTGCCGCTGGAATTTCCGTGAAGAAAATTGGCTGGTGTCAGTGGAACTGGCACTGGTATCTTCTGTAACATAGGTTAATGGTCGAGAGTTTATGATTGATTCACAAAATTGTGTATAATTTTTCATAATATAAAGAAGCCTGGGCCGTTGAAGACTATATCTCATAGTGATAGTGAGTGATATACCATGGTGGAAGATACTGATATATACTGTGGTAGACAATATATTGCTACATCCAAAATTGTAATATTGGTATATCAATGTAACATATTAAAGCAGTATTTTGCAATATATTGCCCAACCCCAGTGGCTGTAGTATTATCAGATTATTCCACACAGAGGAAAGGAACTAACTGTCTGCTGGCAGGTATGGGTGTTCAGGCAACCTTGGTTATGGGATAGTCAAAGATATACTGGCTCACAGTAATACAACCGTATTGTAAGTCACCGCTTCTTCACTGACCGGTACTGATTTCTTACTAACTCTAACCATAACGATAGTTGTGACTAAATGAGATATTTACTTATATAGGCCTGCAAGCTAGAAACATATGTTTGAACTGAACTGAGTATGGTACGACCTACAAACCTAATGAACTTAAAATAGGCTATATCTTTTTAGCACATCTGATATTTTATTTTTTAAACATGGTTTAAATATTTTCAAATTGTGTTACCTGGTAGAGCAAGCAAGCTACCAAGTAACAAACTGGTCCAAATAAATGAGCGCAGACAGAAATAAGCATAAACATATTTATTCAGCAACAAAGAAACAAACTCACTAGTGGTTTAGGCTACTATAAGAACTTACTACAGTATACAGCCCTACTAAAACAACAATGAGCACTGAAAATAAAGGCCACTAAAGCTAATACTGCGGATCCGGTAGAGATAGGCTCCGGATTAAACATATTTAATAGAGAATGCTTGCTACAAATGTGAAGGTCATTTAGTTGGGCCCTTACGAGGGCCAACCTCAACTTATCAGCTTTAACAAATGGGGAATAAGATGTAGTCCCTTTTTAAGTCCACAATAATCAAGATTGGTAGGGAGTGCCAACTTCTCTTTTGGGAAGAAGCCCCATTCAAAAGATATAACACATAAAAGTGACAAAGGCCCTTTTGATGGCCAACCTCAAATTATCAAACTCGAATAGTGGTAAATAGAATGAAGTCCTGTAGAAGCAAGCAATAATTAAGATTGGCAAGAAGTGCCAACTTCTCTATCGGAGAGAAGCCCCAAAAAATAGATTTACCAAACTTGAATAATTACTGAGTTAAAAATGGTGACGATGAAAAAGACTGAGTTTAATAATGCAGAAAAGGTGGCTTTAAGAGCCTGAGAATGAAAATGATGACATCACGACAGAGAAGTATATCTTACATGAAGAATCCAAAGTATCACTTTGTCGGTCCAAGGCGACAAGCAAGTGTTTGATTTTTGCTCCAATGAGGCCTATTATATTCAAAACTGTGCCCACAGCCATAGCCAATGAAATCACAGAGATGCAAAATGTTCAGGAGTTTATATAGTTTTACAAGAATCTGAAAACTTTCTTCCCTACCCACTCAGCATCTGAGAATTAGCGGATTGGTGGTTTCTAGTAGACCAATCAAAGACGATCGTTTTGATGGTGGCGTCACTGGTGGAGACCAGGTTAACCACTCTTAGCACGACTCTTTCACAAGTGCGGTAAATAAAGCAGCCTCGCTCGGTTGCAAGAGGATGTGAAGAGCACGCCGGCTCTCAGACAAAATGGTGTGATTCAAAGCCTGTGGCATTCAAAACGCAACACTTGTTATGAATTTATTTGATAATAGAATGTTCATATTTCAGTACAGGCATATGTAAATTGCCTATCAATATATTTCTTTTTTCTAGACATGGTTGGTTTGATGAAAATCTACAAGATGAATTTCGAAACCCAATTGGAAGTTGGGGAGATGGAGATGACTATGATGAAGCTGATGATTATAGGTAAAACTTATATCTAATACACAAATAAATATATTGGAATATATGAATACAGTATATAATTTAGGTTGATATTGGAGAATTAGTTCCTTTAAAGTTGATTACTTTTTTATGATTTATTTATATAATTGAATTAAAATATATTAAATTGTTAATTCATTTTTCAGGCAATCACATGCAACCCCCTTCGGATTCAAAATTTTCAGTAATCCTATTGAAATCCATAGATTTTTTGAACACCAAATGAATGAAATGATGAAAAGTATCCAGATGTTTGATAAGGATTCAATATATGGTAAGACAAGATTTTAGATTACATTAAATGTTGCTTTTGAATATAATAACATTTTAAAATAATCCCTTTTCTAAACATATTAACCCGCTTCAATGCCCAAATGGTATAATGTAGGGGTTGGTATCTGGTCACTCGCACGGCCATACGTTTATGTACTAATTATGCTAATGGTTTTAGGGATAAGGGAGGTTATATTTGTAGGAAGTGTATTCACATTTGCGTGGAGGAAAAGTGGAGAACTATTTTGGAAAAACCACCCTCAGTACACCCAACTAAGATTCAAACCTCGATATTCTCGTCATCAGTAGTCTAGTCTACTGTGAGGATAGCGCATTAGACCATGTGGCCACCGAAATGGGTAAAGTGTGGAAATGTTCCTTTGTTGAATATTTTATTATAATCAACATTTTTTGTATATACTCTTTAATTTTTTGGGGACCCCCATGTAAATATTCAGTCACCAAATATTTCTGCACCCTGTTAGGTTGCTTGAAAAATTTCAGCTTCTTGGGTCTTTAGATCTTTTTACTTTTTTTTTACTCTTTTGCATTCGTCTGGATTGTGCAAAACTTTAACTTCCTAGCTCTTCAAGAGTATTTTGACTTTGATTATCTGGACTAGGGGCTACCTGCTTGCAAAATTTCATCTTCTCGGTCTTCTGGGGTTTGAGGGATTTTTTTAGCTGTACAAAGCAACTGGTAGTCATTATATTGAAGATGACCAGGGGTCGGACCTTGATGATATAAACATGATCAAGAAATGACCTAAAAACTCCAAAAATTACTTCAAATTTACAACAAAAAAAAACCTAAAAATTCAAACAAACACTTGTAATGAATGCACACAACTAAATCAAACACACACTTTACAAAATGGAAACTAAAAAATGTGTATGCAATGAAAAGCCTTTAACAACTAAACCCTTGCATTCTGTTAAATTTAACATTGGTTTACAAATATGGGCTTCAGAAGTAAAAGCTACCCCCTCCAAATGCAACCCTATCTAGACTAGTTGCAGTGTATCAACAGGAATATGTAAGGGGCCATACATGTATTATGTAATGTAATTTTAGGCCATATTTTTACCCCCTCCCCCCATATCATGTTCTGTAACACTTTGACAACCCCCGCCTTAAGTTGCTTAAGGTTTCAGTTTCAATTATAAAAAAGCACCTTTTCACATGTTATTTTCAAATGGGCTTTTTTTTTTAGTAGACTAGTTATTTTCATGTCAGATATCAGTTTAAAATAAATAGGATTTTGAATAAGGGATGCCAATTTCTAGTAAAACAGTTTTACTTGTATTTATTATATATTCCGTCACTAAACGCTTAACAGTGGTAAAATGTGGCCTGGAACCTGTCGATTGTAGTTTTATTGATACACCTTTACATAAAAGGATGTGGCATTGTCATATGATTAATCACATCTTTGGAATTGAAAAGGAAAAACAGTTTAGTACTCCTGCAAATAAATGAATTGTAACCTTGTTACAACATATGAACATTAAGAGGTTGTCTCACTCACCATCCTGGCCCCAGCTGACCCGTCTCAGCAACAAAGTATAACTCTACAACACATCGTAGCACTGGCTAACGTTGAACTGAAGCGGCCTGAGGTTCATTCCTAAACTCCTGAGCTGAGCCGCGCCCACAGAAAAGAAGAAGAAGAAGATTGACAAGAGTGAACTCACTGCGCTCTGTCGGCTGTGTTCGGCCAACTCATAGAGCTGTTCTTCTGTGCACGTCTGGCAACGTGGAGGATGCTATAGTATGTTCCAGATGCATGGTTACCCCCACCCCTCTCTTCCTGTTGTTCCCGCGCCTCGTTAGCACATGGCATATTTTTAGGTTATATAATGATGGTGTGTCGGTTGTAGGTACATATTACTTGCTGGCTACAAGGTGAGCGACATTGCTAGAGGCTGATTTAAACATTAGGTTATTCAAAATTCCCTTTTGGCTTAAAATATTTTATTCAAAATTATGGTTCTGGACTAGTAATACTTAAAATTTATTAATTATTGCCACTTCATGGACTTAGTAAAATTTGGGCGGTTATTTAAAACCATGTTCACTTTTATTACGATCCCTACGAAGGACCTTTGGATCCTGTACCTTAATTTAAAACTTTCCTTATCCGCTTAACGGATGGGTTCTTTTCTACCCTTTTGGTGCCAACATTTGAGACAAACTTTTAAAACTGATAGCGTCGTTTGTCAGCTCTTCTTATTGTAATATTTTAGGGGATTATATTAATTTGTTAGTTTATTTAGAGACTTTATCTTTGTTGAAAATGTTTAAAGTTTATGAATTGTTCGGCAAAGTAGGGGCCGCGAGGTCATACCGCAATCTTAGCTATGTTAATTGTTTCAGGCCATTAGACAGCGTAGTTTTATATATTATTCTATCGGCAGGAACTTTGTCATATGAGACTATATTGTTATTGTTTAACTTATGAGAACTGTCAGTTAGGGTAACTTAACTCTTATGTGTATGTGTATTTGCTGGATCGCTTTCCTGGCCAATCATTATATCTGGAGCTCTATTTGATAGTAAATTTGTTGCTATTGCAGGACAATTTGAGGTTAATTTGATGGTCGATTTAGTATAGATTTTTTAATGTATTTTTAAGTTGTCATTTATGGGCAAGAGTATTGAATTACGTCTGAAATTACCTTTGACTACTTTTCTCTCATAATATGATGCCATATGGGCTCTGGTTTGTTTATAAGACTCATCTATCCAGTTCGTGCCAGTTAAATGAATGTTTGCCTCTAATATTTATATATTTATATTTCCAACTTCAAATGCTATATGTTGTCTCACTCTCTAATTGAGTTGTCTGTAATTTATCTGAATAAAATAACTCTCTTGTAACCATCTCCGACTGTTATTCCTGAGTGGTGATAAAAGGGGGGGTTACAGAACTACTAATTAAAAAGGGAATGGAACACTTTTTATTTGCCTAACTAGTTCATTGAATTTAATTTGATAAATTCCAACAATTTTATTTTATTTTCATTGTTTGTTATGTTAAGCTAGCCTAACCCCCCCTCCCCATGTCACAAAGCATAATGTTACAATGGACGTCTTCCCTCAAGTGTGTTATGTAATACATGTATGGCCCCTAAAACCTCCCTCAGAAGTAAACACAACAAACACAACCCTCTCCAATTTAGTTGCATTGTCTCACCAGGAATGTGTATTTTACTACCATACAAGCAAAGAGGATACAAAGTCTGTTGCCTGTATTATCTTTTCATTCTGACATCTTTGTGTTAACAAAATTCACTTTTTAGTATCCATGCATTTATAAAATATCAATAGTATTTACAAATATACTTATTCAACATAAATGGCTGAAATTTATTCAAAAATGCATAAAAATGACTGATAAATAGTTTAAAATGAGCACAAATCAAGAAAATATGACCTAAAAATCCCAACCACCAGAAACTCACCAGAAACATATCAAAATCCGGCCCCTGATTATGACTATTGGCAAATTATCCTTAATGGCCGGTATGCCTAAACCACCTAGTGGTT
The DNA here is from genome assembly GCA_902151445.1 of Timema monikensis. Classification (NCBI taxonomy): domain Eukaryota; kingdom Metazoa; phylum Arthropoda; class Insecta; order Phasmatodea; family Timematidae; genus Timema; species Timema monikensis. The sequence goes on along the minus strand of CABFVZ010002937.1, from coordinate 68,412 downwards.
CTATTTTGAGCTACATCCTCTGATGAAGTATCAAACCCAACTGAATTGCTACTCAGGTTTTCTCTGGATGAACATACCTATCTGAAATATGTATGCTCACAGAACAGAAGCCATTGTTTAAAGTCGAGGAATGTCATCAGAAGCTGAAACTAAATTTAATACTAGGATAACATAATAAGTATATTTGCACATTATGTAATACAAATTGTCAACTAGTACCTAAATTGTTAAATTGGGTTTCCATAGTTAATATAAAATGTTATAATAAAACTTTTTCCTTTTTGTAAAATTTGTATTCTGGCTAATCTCACTCTCGGCCAATTCATCGCCTCAGCACTGGTTAATATTGGCCCATACAAAATCTCATAGTGTATTATGTTGCAGGGGGTCCTGATTTCCCTGCCCTCCACCCTCCAATGGAGCCAGAAGATGGGATAGGCCAACCTAAAGGCAATGATCCAGCTGATATAAGAGATAAATTCCTTAAGCCTGAATACAGGGAAAAGAACCGGGCTCATCTCTTACCACCAGATATCTCGCCTAGTTCCAACCAGGATACTGATCTGGACGACAGGTATGTCTTACTACCCTTTCGAGTTGATTATTGATGAGGAATGTTGGGTTTATAGGACACGTACCCAAATTTGTGTGGAGTGTACAGAGTTCCTCTCCATTGCAAGTATTGTTCTCAAGGTAACTTTTGGTTTCAACGATAAAAAAAAACTAGTTTAAATTGAAAGATAGCGCACAAATAAATTATTAATTTACAAACAGGGAAGATTTGGAGGTTTGCACTAAACACGTGTTTACCAAAAGTGTCTTTAAATAATAATCGGGTTACAAAAAAATTAAAGATTTAGAATTTATTAGTTACAAAAAAAATTTATTATAAATTTAAGGAAAAGAAGAAAAGGTTTACATTCACAATAAGTTTACCAATTTGTTACATTATTTAACAAAAAAAGATTTATTTAGTAAAAGATAAGAGAAAAACAAATTAATAATGATAGAAATAGCATCTAGCCATAACGCCTAGTCCTCTTTATAATTATAATTTAGAACACGTATGTAGAACACGAAAACCAGGTCCCATGGTAGCTAATGGTAGCCTCACATAAAGATACAAAAATAAATAAACCCAAAAGGCAAAATTAGGGAAATAAAACTACACGGACCTTAACCCCATAATATCAAAAATGCTAAATTTGAAATCAAACCCCACAAAGATTACAAGAGAGTAGCGTCTCACGTCAATCAGGTCCAGGAAGAGAGGGAAAGAGAGAATGGCGTTTACCTCCCCCGACAGAAAGCTGTGTGTCAGGAGAGTCCAATCAGAGACTAGGACCAACAGCATTATAGTTATTACCACTGACCTTTACAAAATACATTGAAACTAAATATAAACAAAAAGGACAACCCCCTCCCCTCCCCCCATTACAGTTAAATTAATCACATTTAAAAAAATACGTACAAGGAGATTTAATTATTAAGAAAAGATTATTAAGCAATTTAGTTCTATTAATTTCTGCTCAGATTGTCACGTACTGAGAAAGTAATACAGAAACTATTTTTAGTTCAATCTTCGCCAGACAGGCTTCGCTACTCGCCACTACCAGAAGATTCAAGATCGATCGAACACATGGTCAGTCTACATATGTAAATATCAATACAGGAGGAAGAGTGGAAAACAATTTACGGCAAACCAGCCTTAGTACACCCGACTGAGATTCAAACCCTTATATCCCCATCATCGGCAGTCCAGTCTATCACGAGAGTGGTATACTTTGACCACTGAAGCAGATCACTTGACATTAATAACTCTCCTCATAGTTAGGCAAATTCAACCCTTAATAAATGTTGGTAAGAGTACTGTTGTACATAGTTTAAGCTCTGTGAACTTATATTAGTGGTAGCATGGTCTAACTCTTCACTCTTGTGTTAGATTGGATTGCTGGTGATGGGGAGATAGGTTCGAATCCTGCCTCCACACAAATTTAGTTACATTTCCTTCAAACTCTACCATCCTCATTCCTGCAACATTAGTGTAACTAACAAATGCCTAAACAGGTGGTGAGACTTGGCAATGTATTGGATGAACTCTTCTTTGTCTTTCACTTGTGCGGCCAAAATGCCTTATTTTATATTACCTAGTAAATATTACAAAGGCTTATTTAAATTGTATTTTAAGTTTGTAAAGATGAATACATTCTAAAATTGGACATGCTTTAAAGCAGGCGTCTCAAACTTGTTTGACCAAAAGGACCACATTGAAATCATTTCTGAGAATTTAATATTAACACAATTTTAGTGTCAAACAATTCAATTTAAAAGTTTATAATGCAAAAAGTAAATTAAGATTATAAAATTTTAATACCTGCCCTCTGTTTATTCCCGAGGAATATGAAACTATTTATTTGCATCAATGGTGTGTTAGACTTTATATATTACGATATTGAAGTCACTTTCAAAATCCACGACAGACTGTAAGACATGATCTCTTGGGTGTTTTTTTTATTTTAATAAAATAACTGTTTACATACATATGCCGCCAAACAACACATATTTCATACGCCAATTTAAAAAAAATTTGAAATCAATATCTGGTGAGTAAAGAGTAAAAATTTGTTGCAACAATCTCAATTGCTAAATTTTCCCAAATAATTTCTAATTTCCAAATGTCATGATCCCAAATGGTGTATTGCTACAACATTTATAAAAAGATGAATTGTAGCGCATTGTAGGTTTGCTCATCTCAAGGTCCGCGGGCCGCACAGAATTATGGATTGGGTCACATGCAGGTTTACTTTAAAGACTGCCTTGTCGCATCAACCAATTCTTAAAAGAACAATAAAAGTTGTATCTGATAACTTTCAAGGTGAGGAATAGGCTTTTATTTGATAAGTAAATCTAGAGGGATTGATTTTATAGGAAAGTATATTTGCTTATTAAAGAGTAAAACACTGCACAATGTTTAAGGTGTAAGTCAAACCAATAAAACAAAGTACAGAGATATACTCTTTCATTGTGCCACAGATACAAGCTATTCATGCAAAGGCCATTGCCATTATCTTTATGTTGGAAGAATAGCATTTATTATTATTATGACTATATGTTCAATTCACTTACCAATGGTTTTGTATCACATACAGCCTTAAGTAATGACTGCAACATTATTTAACTCTACATATATGATAGAACATTGACATACTATGCTTATACTTATGGGATTAGTTTTTATTCCCATGTGTAATCTGTTATTTAAATAAAAAAAAAAAGTGGAAGTGTTTAATAAATCTTCCAGAATATGATGTATTATTTTAACATTAAAGCGAATGGGTCAATGACACCATAATCTTTATTTTTCTTTATTTTTTTCTTTAGAGTAAAAACTGGTGATTTGGAAATAATTCTTGGAAACCTCCCTTTCTCTTCTGACTCGAACACCTCTCCGAATACTTCCCCAATCCCAGATGGAGCTTCAATGTATTTTGGACAGTCTGTGACAAGTAAAACTATACGAAGACCTGATGGGGTGAGGAGATTAAAATTAATATTCTTTTGACAACACTTTAAGCTATAATTCAAAAGTGCTTATAAAATTGTTATTTGTTAATTCTCATCAAAGATATTACTTTACCTAGGTGACCACAAATTCTAGTTTAGAAATGAACACTCAAACAATTTGGTAGGTGCACTCATTTGGTGCAAACAGAATATTGATTGATTTTAATATAAACATACTTTATAATAAATAATAGCTTACCCTTCATTAGATATAATACAACTCTTCTTTCTACATATATAGGTACCATAATTGAGTAGAAATTTTGTGTTTAAAGAAATAAAGAAAGTAGTAAAGAATAGTAAGAAGCAAATGAGATTAAAAGAAGAAGATATAATGTAGAATGGTATTTAAAGGAAATAAGCTGTTCCGGAAGTGGGTCAAGAGAACAAAACAAGACCAATGCCATTAAGGATGAACGTGGTGATGTGATTTGGGATGAAAACATTATAAGAGAATGATGGAAGGAGTATTTTGAGCAATTGCATGGTGAAAACATAGAAAAAGTAACAAAAAATAGGGAAAATGCTATGGTAAGAGAAAAAATTAATGAAGCTGAGGTGTTTAGAGCCATTACAGTTTTAAATAATGCCAAAGCTGCGGGTGTAGATGGAATCACAAGTGAAAGACTTAAGTGTGGGTACTTTTTTCTACGTGGCTTGCTCCACAGATCGCATTACACACAGAACAATACACAAATAAAATGAAATGTAAACATTAGGTCTTCAGGACTGTAGACCTATATGTGTGCATGAGCACAGAATAAATTGATGAAAGCTGAATGTTTGGACTGGGAGGGAGGTACGACCATAGTCATTACTATGTAGACTATTAGAAACTTTACTCGGAGGGTGAAGGTAGGACTGCTCACACTTCAAGCAAGACAATGGCATTTCCCACATTCCTACAGTAAAATACTGTATATGGACTGGGGTTTTCAATTTTTGTCCACTGTTTAGAGATTTTTATGCATAAGTATGCATCTCTAACATTGTACGTATCTATTATTAGGAAATTCCACTATTGCAAAGTTGTTTAGTCGTAAAAGCCAATGTTATTTTGCCAGGGAAATTTAAACTGTCGGTTATAAAGAATCAGATATTCCGAGGTGTCTGTTAAGGGAGATTTCACAATAGTTTCAAGAAATTTCAAAGTTAAAAATTATTGAGAACTCTTCTTAAGCTATGCACAGTTCACCGATAAACAACCCTACTTGTGGAAAGTGTTTGTAAAATTAATTATAAGTAAAGGCAAATAAATATAGAAATGCACCCTTGGTTCACCCTCAAGCTTGTCTTATCTTATTTCACTATGTTTTAGCTTAGTAGATAGGGCAATAGTGAGTTCGTCCAGGTAAGATTGCTTGCAGTCTTTCAGGGTAAATGGAGTGTACATTCTTATATATAAGTCCAAAGTGTGAATATATAAAATACTAGAACAAAATAATATAAACAACAGGGTGTCTACTCACCTGGATAACCTGGAATTCTCAGGGAATTGCTCTTTGCATGGAAAATCAGGGAATTTTGGAGTGACTCAGGGGATTTTCTTTTATTATACAACATTTAAAAAAAAACTTAAAAAAATTTTCAAGGTGGGGACTTGAGCTTGATTCACACATCTGCCAAAAATAGAAAGCAGAATCTACCTCATAGGCGCAGCAATTTACACACTTTAAGTTTACCCATAATGCATTGCAACACTAACTTAAAACAACTGACTATCAACCGACTTTATTTTCTAGTATATAGACATATATTTTAGATCATTGTCTCGATGGATGTTTATAAATTATAATGCCGTGTCGTGGCACAATCCAATATATCGATACACACGTTTTACATTAACAGGTTATTTCAAATCTCCTCACAACGGTCAACAAAGCTGTCTACTAGCTTCTGACTGTAGAGCGCATGTGTTGTCAAATGTGCATGTGCACTGATATTAGATGGTTTGTTCTGAGATTTGATTGGTTCTCCTGTGCCTAACATCTCGAGCAGAGCGGACAAAGTAGAGAATAGTTGAACTTTAGCAGAACAGCTCGCGCCGATTAAGCAGAAATCTTGCGATTGACTTAGAGCACGTCACATGACCACGTTTCTGTTCTGCACTAGCTTTTGCGGGTTTCAAAGCACTTTTTTTGCTATGATAACTTAAAAAATTCTCCAGTAGAATCATAAATTTTAATTTTCTTTACATGGTGACTTTAACAGTTGCTAAATATATATCTCATGAGCATAGCTGTCATTAAACTCCAGGACACCCTTGACAGATATTCAACAACTGTTGACATCTCCATGTTAAGGAAATTAAACTCTTTGTTTGCATTGAAGCAATAGTCGATAAATTTTGCCTGAAAAAAAGTTTTGCTATAAAAACTGCAAAAACACTGGCCCTTTCTCAATTTCCCTACATCTACCTAAACTATTTTCGTTGCAGATAATTATTACAAAACAAAAAAAAGACAATCAATTATTTGAAATTCTCTTCCTGCTATGCTGAAGACACATTGTTGGGAAAAAAAAAATTCTTACAATAGTTGTTAAACTGGTGTGCAGTCTCTTGAACAGCAATGCAGACCTAGAGCGTTGATTTTCTGTAATTTCAAAGGTCCTTCTTGAAAATATGCATGAACAATTTATTGTTGCCAAACAAAAGATTTATGATGCTATTATTCATCAGGGTGCAGCAACAAGCTATGAGATACCCAAAGTCCATAACACAGTACATGAAATACCCATGCACTTTGGAGCATCGAACACGAGAAGTTGCAGCAGCTCGCGCTACTTCTGAGAAAGAAAAAGGGCTCTGGAGATAAAAGACCTCAAGTTCAAGCAATAACTAATCCGGGAAAATGCCTAAAAGGCTGTTTGTTGCAGCTGTGGAACATCATTTTTAACTAATCTTAAATAGATTGATAAAGAATATTGTATTAGTTTGTTCCCAATGTTATTTTTGTTTAAATTTTTCTAAATGTATTTCACAGTATCTCAAAACTTCAGTTTATTTTATCTGAAAGAAAATTTCACTCCATTAATCACCTTATTTGATTTTTTAATTTTTATCAAAATGCTAATACAGGTAATTTTTTAATAGAATAGTATTATAGGTAAAAATATACTATTTTTCAAGCCTGGAAAAATCTGAAAACCATCTGGAAAATGTGTAATTCTCAGGTAAATTTTTTCCAAGGCTGAATAGACACCCTGAACAAAAGAACTATAGTATCCAAAGAAATAAATATCGTAGGGAAAAGGTGGAGGACTGGCAGGAATTATAGGGAATACAATACAGCTTAGAAAGTAGGATCCCATAATATTGTAAAATTAAATAAATTAACAATTGTGATTATTATTTCTACATTATATTATAATTGTCCTATTTCTTTCATCGATACAAAAGTGAAAGATCATTCCTCAACAAAATAAATGATAACACATGTATATTTCTTTCTAGAGTGTGGAGCATCATCGCACAGTGAGGAACAACCAAGGTCATGAAGAGACTACTGTGACTCGACAGATTGGTGATCAGAGTCATTCATTGACAACTCAAACTGACCGTAATGGAGTACAACAGCGTGTGGAGAAGTTTGTCAACTTAGATGAAGGTATCTGGACATGTTATTTTGTATAGCAAAGCCAATGACAAAATCAATGTTGAAAACATGCTGATTTTAATATGTTTACAAAATAGCATTTATGTCTATGTGGGAGGAGGGTATTGGAGGTCAGGTCAGAGAGTGGGGGTTGTGAGATGTGTTGGAATGGTTGTCGTTGGGGCTAAGAGGTGTTTGAAGTAAGGGGATAGGAGTATTAAAGATGTGTGTGGGAAATTTGAGAGGGGTTGAATTCCTTAGAAATTATTGTGTGCTTATAATATATCTATCATTTATTTGAGTAAATATTTTACATTTATTACTGTTTCCAGCCTGTGGCTTGGGTTAGTTTTTTATTCAAGCCATTCCACAACTGGCTTGCTAGGCCTGTTGTAGCTTCATATGTTTTATAATTTAACTTAAGACTAGGACAGGCACAACATCCAGTCCCCACCCATCAATTTATCAATGTAAATGGGTAAACCGATATTTCACCAGTGATAAATTTTTCGGCTATGCCGGGAATCGAACCCGTGACCTTTGGCTCGGTAGGCAGACAAGCTACCGACTGAGCTAAGTTGTCGGATAGTATCTGAATATGCTATTTCTTAAACACAAATCTAAGTAAACTTGCTTTTCTAATGTTCCTAATTTTTTTTAAACTGGGATGTACACTTATGTACTAACTACACTAATGTATTAGGGATAGGGAAGGTTGAATTTATGGGAAGTGTACCCTCATTTGTATGGAGGGAAAACCATTTAATAAAACCACCCAATGTTCCTAATTAATTTGAAATTGTTTTTCATTTTATAATTTCAATTCTGTTTAGGTTTTTTAGATATTATAAAATTAAATCACTGATCTTACTTCTGATTAATGATTATTTATCTGATTCTTGCTATATTACTTACATAATTTGTGTGTTATCAATCTTAACAAATAATAGATGTAAGAAAATTAACTTGTTTAAGAGCCATATTTATAACTTATCCTCGTTATTAGCAAATTTATTCTTAATTTTATTAAAGGATGGACATTACATTTAAATCTTTCCTCAGCAGCCAGAACCTAATGTGTGTATTTTCAATACATGAATAATAACTTTATATTTCATGTTTTTAGGAAAACTGGATGAATTTGAAAATAAATGGAACAAACAATATCAACCAGCAGCTCCAAAGTTGAGTGATGATGAAACAAGACCACACAACTGGTTCCCATTTGATAAATTCTTTAAATGATTGAAAGATAGTAATGCAAGAAGAGTTGTTTAAACCTTTTTAATCCTCTAGAAGATATCTACAATTCTTTTAATCTTATGCAGAATATTTTCAAAGGCAATAGTTGGAATCAAAACACTACTTGTAGCATATTTTACTAAATATATTTAATACGATGATCATAATTGGTGTTGGCAATAATAGCCAGTCTTTTTACAGAATCTTTTGGTAGAACATCTTTAACTAATATACTTTCATGGCAAGCTTCTGCCAGTAAGTTTATCACATTTTGCCTGAGGTGGTAACAGTATTACTATCCATTTATTCATTCGTGAATTTAAATTGGGAATTTGAGATAAGGTTTTATTTGGCGCTTCAACTGTCTTATGTTGTTTGATTAAATGCCAAGGACTATTAGTAGAAATTTTTAGAAATTCTCCTGTTTATTCTTTATGTTTGCTGTATATAAAATGTTTTCAAAGGTTAGTTAGTATTTATTTATTTATTTGCATGAAAACATTTAAAAAAATAGCCCATTGATAAATACATTTGTTGGTTTGAACTATTTTTTTAAATTTATCCTCTAAATCATTGTGACTTGTTTGGAAATGTATTTAAAAACTCACATTACTTAACTTGACTTTAATGATGACATTTTTTTTTGTGCCTCAAAAGTTTTACAAGCCATATCTTTTTCCATTTGACTTGTAAAACTTTTGAGGCCTAAAAATAGGGAAAAAAATACAAACGCTTTTTCAAAGTAAAACTAATAAAACTTAACCAATTTACATATGAGAATTTTAGATTAGTTAAGCAAATGCAAGCTTGAATTGTGAAGACGGTTTTAGAGATGATTGTAAAGCATACATAAACCCCTTACTTTTAAATAAAAATATTTTACATTACATTATATAATTATAAGCAGCACCCAGAAATAAATAAAGTATACACAATACAATCAGCCCTAAGAAAATTTACTTACTAATATAAAAATCTATTTGTAATACCCATTACATGAACAGAAATATATTTTTAAAGAAAAAAATATGTATTTTTGTACCAACAATAACACTATCTATTGTGTAAAAAAATATGAATGGCCAACATAAATAATTCAATATGAAATTATTTCTCTTAGCACTGTGTCTTACTATCTGTTCAAGTTATATGCTTATGTACTAATTACGCTAATTGTTTTAGGGTTTAGGAAGGTTATATTTATAGGAAGTGTACCCATATTTGTTAAGAGGGAGAGTGGAAAACCATTTAGGAAAAACCCTTGATTACACTTAACCGAGATACTAACCTCGATCTCCCTGTCATCGTCAGTCTAGTCTACTGCGAGAGTAGTGTGTTAGACAATGCGGCCAACAAAGTGGGTGATATTAAGTTAAATGTGTCATTCAAACATTTCACCAATTTAACTTCCATCATCTTTTTTTAGCTACAGGTAAGAAAATAAAATAAACATAACAATGCAATTAAAATAAATACATAAGATACTAGAGTAAATAAATGGTACGACATAATCGCACAAACTTTTTTATATTTTGTAAGTACAGGTAGTGGCAAAAAGAACTGACGGTTTTAAAGTACAAATAACACTAATGTTAAAAGTGATAAAAAATGTATTATTGGTTATTACAGAATGGTGTTAATGGAAATTAAAGAAAATAACATTGGAACAACCGATTTCATCAGTTTAAGATTTGAAGATGACGTCCTTCAAATGGTGCCCTTTTGTGATGAAGCACTCTTCCAGTCTTGCACCAAAACTGTCGAACGCCTTCTCTAACATTGCAGGAGACAGGTTGGCGATTTCTTGAGTTATGGCCACCTTAAGTTCGCCCAATGTGCGGGGCTTGTTTGTGTGGACTCTTGATTTCAAGAAACCCCACAAGAAAAAATCACAAATGCTTAGATCAGGGGAGCGTGCTGGCCATGCAATATCCTCGAAACGCGAGATTAATCAGCCACAAAACTTACTTTTCAAAAAGTCCATCACCTCATTGGTTGTATGGGCAGTTTCCCCATCCTGCTGGAACCACATTCTACTGCGCACTAAGCGTTTTCTCCGAAGTTCAGGGATCAGGAAGTTTTGTAACATCAACAGATAACATTGCGAATTGACCGTAACAGTTCGACCGCCCTCTTCAAAGAAGTATGGCCCAAAGACACAAGTTTTTGTTACACCACACCACCCAGTGACCTTAGGACTATGCAGAGGACGTTCATGCAGTTCTTCAGGATTTGAAGCTTACCAATAACGAAAGTTCTGTTTGTTTACATAACCATCCAGATGAAAATGCGCCTCGTCGCTCATCATGAAAATTTTTTCATCTGTCATCAAATCAATCATTTGCTCTGAAAATGCTTTTCGCTTAGCATAGTCATTGGGCTTTAACTGCTGAACGATAGCCATTTTGTATGGATGGAAATGCAGATCAAACCACAAAATTCGTCTTACCGAGCGGTCAGACATATGCAAAGCAGCAGCTTGTTTACGGGTCGGCCGCCGAGGACTGGCTTCCGCAGCTTCTCTTACTTATCGATATTCTCTGGCGTCCGGGCTGACCTTGGACGGCCTGTCGACTTCCGTTTCAACACTGACCCGGTAGCTCTGAAGTTACTCACCCACAGCATAATTGTGTTGCGTGTCAGAACTTTTCCTCGTGGACCTAAATTAAAACGCCTACGGAACTGCCGCTGCACAGCAACACAGGAATCGCCACTTTTAAAAAACGCCTCGACAACAAACGCGGGATGCTCAACCGACCACTGCTCCATGGCTATTAAAAATGTCCACATGTAGGCTCTGAAACGCGCCTATCCCCACCACCCCCCACCACCTACTCGCTCAACCGCGCAGCGGCGAAAACTGTCAGATCATTTTGCCGCTCCCTGTATTATAGCTTCAAAGATATTTTTTTAAAATAGATTTTGAGTAAACTATCCTCAGGTATGTTTTCTTCATCAAAACAAACAAATCATCTTGTTACTCACAATAAACACTCTTTATAAATAAATTTTAAACCAAATTGTTTAAATATGGCTATTTAACAAAATTTAAATTTTCAAAAATAAATGATTTGTAAACTACTCTAAAATTATTTGTGATCATAAAAGACTAATAATTTGAATTCAATCTTCAAGATCAACTTGAAAAAAAATAAAATTATATCATTCATCATAGCTAAACGACCGTTAAATTAATTTATTTTAGATAAATAAAAATACATTAATATTGATAATGTAAAATAGTCCTTTTTCAGTTTTGAACATAATCATTAGAGCCATTTACAAAAAAATCTAACGTTACAAAACTCAGTAATTGGTTAACTACGAACACTAAATGATTTTTTTTAGAAAAACAAATATATATATATATATATATATATAATATACAAAAAGCTTAACAATTACCCAATTTGAACCAAACTACTAAAGCCATTTTTAAAATATTATTATTTGGAAAAAAAAATGTCATCAGTAAACCATTAGCAGAATTTCTCCCCCAAAGCAAGTATACATCTTTATGTGTCATCCTCATGAGTAATGAGGTGGACTGGATAAGAATAGGTGGCATACTTTAGTAAGTGTGGCAATGAGCTCTCGCGTTCTTAATACCATAGACTAAGTAGGTATTATAAAGTGATAAACATTACTTAGTCATATTCATATCTAAAAAGTAAAAAAAATTATACTATCAGGATTAAAATAGTTGTTTATTTTGCTATTCAATAGCAAAAAGATTAGTAACCCAAACAGGTAGTAAGACTCTGTGATAAAAAGAAAACCAAAATGAAAAGTTTATTGATAAAGTATTTTGTTCTCTTTCACAGATAACACTGCTTTAAATAATGATTGTGAGGTATTTTCAATTCTTTTAGCATTCTTTTGCGCTTTTAGTTTTTAATCCTGTCTATAACAGACCTATGTCAATATTACTCATTCTAACAAAACTGAATCTTCAATTTGTAGATGCATGAAAGGTTAGGCGTCACTATCGCAAGAGACTCGGCTTTCGATGATGAGGCGATCGGGGTTTGAATTCCAGTCATAACTTCTTCTGTACTTTTATAAATGCCCTGTGTACAGAATTTATTCAATACTTACTGTTGATAAAGTTGATAGCTTATATTTTTGAGTGAACAAAGATGTTACAAAGACATATTCCGTGGCCTAAACTCCAATTTTGGAATCTATGCGTAGGTCTATATCTATACCTTCCCCCTACCTCCATATCTTGAGACTTGTCCAGGCTAGACACACTTGTAATTAATACTTAAAGGGTGTGTAAAGATGGTGAAGGTAGAGTTTAGAGAAAGTGTATTTAAGCCTATATTTGTGTGGAGGAAGAGTGATAATCCGTTTAGGAAACAGAAACTCATAAAATCCTCCCGGGATTTGAATGCGGACCTTGCCGTAAACAGCAGGGAGTCAAACCCAAACAGGAACCGGAACATAAATTAACATTTATTTTTAAGGAATCTGAACAGGAACCCTAAAAACACTATTTTGAAGAACTAGAACCAGAAGTGGAACCATTAAATAATTTTAGGTTAATAAAGGTTCTTAAAATGTTGTGTTTCCCCCTTTCTCAGTAAGTTCTGAAAGGGCTTGATATATTATTACAGTTTACTACTTTGTTTGAAACCTCTTTTCTAAGGTGATTATCAATACACACTAACGAGTTTGGATTACAGAGGAATGTCATTACTCACATTGTTCTCTGTTTTCTCATTTTAATGTCTAAGTTAGAGGTTTAAAAAGCTGTATTTAGTTTTGATAGACATCAGATAACACCACATTCCCAGGCGCGGATCCAGAAAATGTTCATAGGGTGATCATAGTAATTATAAATAACATTACTAACAATGTAAGCTTATTATTTAGGTAAAATAAGAATATTTTAAAATACATTATAGCAATGTGATAGTTTTTTTTGGTCTGATAAAGTTCTCAGACTAGTCACCTAAATAACTCTAGAAATTCATCACCACCACCTTGTTCAAACATACCTCATTTTATAAATACATTAATTGCATTTTCCTGTTATTTTTTTGAGCAAATTTCTCCAAAACTTCATCAGGATGAACTTTTATTCTTCGGAGAATATTTAACATGGCCAAACCATTTGATCGTTCCTCATCCATATTTGACCTTAAGTATGTCTTTAACCTTCTTAGGGTAGAAAATTATCTCTCACTAGTGCAAGTAGTCACGGGAAGAACAGACAAAATGTGGAGAAGAACTTTAATATTTGGGTAAAAACCATCTGAAGCATACACTAAGCTGTCAACCGCACTAGATGAACACGCTGCCTTAGATTTATGTTTTCAACGTTGTTGCCACAAGTCAATCTCTCCACAAAGTTCTTACGGAGTCCCAGGAAGGTCATTAACATAAGTTTGAGTTGCTTGTAATAAAAGTTCATTGTCTTGGTTGGCAAATGCTGGTATTAAACCGTATAATGTGATAATATTATCATGGCCGGTTGATGAAAATCTGGTTGACAATTCAGAAATAAGATAGTCCACAAATGGCAAGTAAACATTTGGTCCATGATTTTGTATCCATAAGGTCCTTGGCATAGTGGTGTCAATTTCATGTTTTTCAGCCAAATTCACCATTTCATTATAAACTTCTGTACATTTAGAAGGGTTATTCCGATAATCTTTCAATGTCTCTAAAACATTTTATACCATATTATAAAAGGTTTTGAAGCTGACGAGACAACGTGACTGTTAGACTGAAGATAAATGAAACAATATGCAGAGTTATAATAAAGTCAAACCTGATAAATGAGGTGAGTAAAAGTGCTGACTTTGATGATGGTGCTTCCACATAAAATAGTTGTAGGAAACATACAACTGGATCAAAAACATGTAAGAATTGTAAAAATGCACCGTGTCGTTCTACCCAACGCGTCTCACAAAGTGTTTTGAGTTTGCACTTTGTTTCTTCAGGATATTGTTCATGTAGTTTTACTTTCATTAAAGCTGTTCGTTTACTGGATTCTCTTACTTCATTGGTTACATTACTGACCACAGCAATAGCGTTCCTTACACTTGTTAAAGAGCATGTTTTAGAAATGGACAGATTTAGTTTGTGAGAAGCACAGTGCATAGCAAGAGGCTGCTTTTACTTAATACGAGCTTGCACACCTTTGATTTTACCAGACATGTTAGACCCTCCATCGTAATCTTGACCATGCAGGTTCTCAATTTTAAGTCCCAAATTGTTCAATTTTTCAAGAAGTAAATTTGTGAGAGCCTTGCCACTGAGATTTCTTGCTTCCACAAAACCTAAGAATTCTTCTCAAATTTTAAGTGAAAGTATGTCCAGAAATCTAATACAAAGACGCATCTGTTCAACTGCTCGAACATCCGTTGTTTCATCTGCTAGTACCGAAAAAAATTGCATTGCTTTAATGGATTTAATGATTTTACTAAAGATAACTTCTCCGCAAGCTTAAATTAATTCGTTCTGAGTTGTTTTACTAATAAATGTTGCATTTTTAGGTGCTGTTTTTATGTGATTCTTTAAATCACTATCACCGGCATCCAAACGAAATCCCAAAAGTGCTCGGAAGTTTCCATAATTTTCTGTGTTATCGTTTTATCTAAGCTCTCCGTCATCACGATGACCTCTTGGGGGAAAGTTTTGTCGGCCACACTGGTATCAAACATGCTCGATTTTCTACAATTCTTTTTTTCACTTCACAATTAATCTGACTTCAACTGATTGTGTCTTGTTTTCGAATGTATTCTTCAATTCAGAACATATGATTGCTGTTTTATGATATTCATTGGAGGCGTGTCCGTAAAGCATTTCATTTTCTTTTTTTGTAATTTAGAAACTTAGTCCATACAAAACTTCCGAGAGATATTCTATTCCTACCTCCTTCCTTTGATCCAAAAAAATAGGCATGCATTACAGCAAGCGCCACTATCCTTGACATTGTACGTCAGCCATGATCCTTGAAAATGTCTAATACTTCCTGATTGAACAACATTATAGAACTTGTAAATTAGTGGTTCTACTAGCATGTGATATTTTAAGTCATTGGAAATAGTTTCAGCTCCAACAAAGTTGCCAATATCAAATTTTTCTGGTCCTACACTTTCTATAGAGATTTTAGTATTTGAATTAGATCCACTGGTTGAGGGTGTCACAAATTAAGTTCACTGATGTAATATTTTCCACCAAATCCACAGTTTCGTTTCCTGTTGGTTCAGGGTTGTTTTCTTGAAAAAACAAAATAAATCTGTCTGTCCTTTTCTTTTTGACATTATAATGTCAATACTTGCATTCAAATCACATAACTAGCAAAGAAAATAATTTATCACAAAATTGAATTGCAAGAGGAAGTATCACAATGACTGTAGGCAGTAGCACAGTAACCATAAAAAACAAAACCATAAATACCACACTCACAGTTTACCAAGAGTAAAGAAAACCATTATAGATCATTATAATTAAAAGAGATCGAAATATTTATAAATTACACTTCATTACACATGTGTATTAACAAAACGAAACACACACGTAAAATGTTCCAAGTCTAAGGTCACTCGAACGAATCGTTCCGGTATACTAAAAGTAAATATTTCCAGCAACCTCTAACTGGTTTGAAACAGATTATCATACTTTTCACTGGAAGGGGGTAAGTCTTTCTAAAAATAGCACACTCCACCCCTCTTTAACTTGGTTCATTGCTTGTGTTTAAGACAGGTGTAAGAGGTGAACAGCCTGCACTAGGAATTCAGTAGGGGTGTGCAAATCTTCAAAATGTCAAAAGTCAAAGGTGAAGCTTAAGTCACCTTTGATTCGACTTCGTTATTTCGACAACCACTATAACCTAAGCATCTTTGAGAAGTTTTGAAATAATAATAAATCCTCTATAAATAACAAAAATACTTTAAAATCACTAAATATTACCCATTTAAATAAATTATAATCATCACATAACATCACATAACAGCAATTTTAACACTAACTTGGGATTAAATTACATCTACCTACAACGCAAGGAGGAATAATATCAGATATGGCAGCATAAAAATAATATAATACAGTGTGTTTTTTCCCTACTAAACTTTCTCTTTATATAGAAGTATTAGTAGATAATTTAAAAATTAAGAATAATGTTATTTGGTTTCAATTTCAACTTTTCTTCGCATGTTTCAATCTTTGCTTCGTCTGAGACTAAAAAGAACATTAGCACACCCCTAGGAAAGATATAAACTTGTATCATTTAACTGTTTTGTATTTTCTTTCTAAATATATATTTTTTAAATTAATTTTCTAAATACAAGGGGGTCAACTGACCCTTTGACCCCCCTTCCCCTGGACTCGCCCCTGCACATTCCTCAGAAGTTGAAATACAGAAGTTAAGAAATCATCTCTTTTGGACAAGCAGTCTAAGCCTATTGTACTTAGTACTTCCTGGAAGTGAAAACTGATAATCTGGTGGTTGGTTGAACAACTTATAAAAGCGGGTAAAGGGAGATGGAAGGTGGCAAAAGGCTAACTTTAAATTCTTTCATGCATATAACCCGAACTGGTAGTAAGACGCGGTGCTAATAATAATAATAATAATAATAATAATAAATTCTTTCACACAAGTTTAAATTAGGAAGTAACTCGATGAATGTGTTCCTTGTGTACAGTGCAAAGGTGATTATTTTTGTTGTTAGTGGTTTAAATAATATTATTGATGGGGTGCGTTAAAGAAAGCTCAGCTTGGAAGTTTTTTGACTATGAGATTGATGGTGAGAGATCAAGATGCAACTTTTTGATTTTTTACTTTTCACTTTTTACTTTCTCTTTGATCCCCTTCTATTTATATAAAATCAACTAATGCATGCACATTACGCTTCACCCTTATGTAGTGTCCAAAGCCATCCCCACCACCCACACATAAAGGTCCTCGAACATTCTCAATCCTTCTGGTCTAGTTCTCACTTTTCACTTTGTCCAAGGTTGACCACTTTCAACCACCATATCTCCCACACCACCGACACGCAACCACCATAGTGCACGATGGGAGACTCGAGGCTACTACCACACACATCAATATATATATATATATATACACACACACATTGATTGTGTGTCGAAAAAATTAAAATATTTATATAATTATTGATCTAATAAAAGTTGTTTTAGAATAAATTATTATTATTATTATTAGCACCGCGTCTTACTACCCATTTGGGTTATACGCACTTACGCTAATGTGTAATGGTAGGGTGATGGTGAGATGAAATGAAGGACCTACAGTTTAACGTGGAATCCGAACCACGGTGGAGACCTGGCATTCCTCTTTAGAATAAATCAGCACTAGCCTACTATATCATGTTTTAATGTAAAAATGTATGCATATTAATAAAATTGTATTTATTATTAAATAGTAAATAAAATTTTATCAATTAAAACTTATTGATTTAATTGCCAATTATTAATATTGTTATTTAATGCATATTTACAGTTTTGACATGCTATTGTCTTGAGGAGACTTTAGGCTATTACTTCAATCTATACTTTTTATTATTTATCATCTTTCCTATTGTATATAACCACTTGTCTGCTCTATATCCATTTAAATGCACTAATAGGGTATAGGAAATAGTAAGGTAAAATTTAGAGACATTATAACCACATTTACTTGGAGGTAGAGTTGGAAACAAAAAAAAACACTCTTTGTAGACACACACCCGGGCAGGATTTGATGCCTGACCTCCTCGTCACTGGCAAACCAGACCCATACCCCAATTTGATTACGAATCATATCTGCGAGCTAGAAAACTTACAATTCGTGTATGCTTTGGCCAGGATGAATTTCAATGAAAGACCAAACCATTTGGCTAAAGCATTGCCTTCTATTTGTGACAATCTTAGGTACTCTCCTCTAATAGCCCTCGGCAAGGCTATACACAAGTTTAGACTCTACCTCCTTCAATATATAGGTGATTGCTACCTGTGATAAAGGTTTCAGAGGATTATAGCTGATAGTTCTGGCAACACTGTGGGCTGACTGAGCCGCCAAAGACAAAGTATAACTCAATTGGTTTCTTCTGATACCGTAAATTAGGGGCTGACGCTGATGCGACTCTTCACTTCCAACGACTATTGACCAGCCCCTTAATCGGCCCAGCCCTAACTTACAACAATTTAAGTGTTTTCTCTCTATACCCACAGACTAAATGTTTGGTTTGCCAGTGACGGGCACATGTCTCTTTGAATACTAGTAAGGTATGTATTTTTCTTTTCTAGATAGTTTCACATAAATGCAAGTATAATTCCTCTAGTCTATTATCCCTATTTCTATTTCATTGTTGTAGTTAAAAACAACCCAAACAGGTAATAAGACGTACAATGTGCAAGTCATTTATTTATGTTAGCATAATGGAATAAATGAAAGGGAAAGGTGTTTTGATGACATGGCACTGTGGTCAGGTCTGGAAGAATGGGTAAGGGGAAGTCAGGGATTAGGTTTATTCACAAGCTGTTTGTGAGAAGGTATGAATTTGTGTCATCTAGATTCCTGTGGGTACGTATGAAAATAGTTCATGAATAATGTTAGTTGCTGCTTATACTCCAGTGGAGGGTGAAGATGAAAATGTGGGAGTGGAGTTTTAGGAACGTGGGGGTGATAAAAGTGTAAATGAGAATGGTAATGAGTTAGTGAGTGTTTGGAAAAAGGTTTATTTGTTTCAAACACATGTATGTGGCAAAGGGGTGATTCAAGAACAATGATTGATTTTGTGGTGTGTTCTTAGAGACTTAGTATAGAATACTAGGGCTGTGCTTGGAGCTGAATGTGGAACAAATCCCTTTCTAGTGATCTAAGTAGTTGAAATGGGTAGGAATTTTGTAAGGAAGCAGCGCAAGTGTAGTAGGCAAGTAAGAGTGAAAGTGGATAAGTTGCAGGATAAAGGTGTGGGAGCGCAATATTAAAGATTTCTAGGCAAAAAATCAACTTTACATAACAATTTAAGCAATAGTATGGCAAAACATAAAGAATGTAGCAGACAATAGGGAAAATGTTATAATGAGTGAAAGAATTAACAATGCCGAGGCGTTTGAAGCTATGAACGTGTTAGAGAATGATAAAGCTGCAGGCATAGATAGGATCACAAGTGTGGGGGCAAGATACTACTTGCCAGATTGTGTGTACTGGGATTTCAAGTGTTCCTAATGAATGGGAGAATATTGTCATTGTTCCTTTGTACAAAGGCAAAGGAAGTAGGAGTGAATGTAAGAATTATAGGGCAATTAGTTTGAGTATTCCAGGCAAAGTTTTTGGGAAAGTTTAAATTGAAAGGGTGCATGAAGATGCGGACAAGATTTGGGGTGTGAAATGTGGTTCCATTCCAGTTAGAGGTTGAATGGACCAGATATTAGCATTGCAACAAGTGATTGAGAAACGTATGGCAGAAAGTAAGAAAGTTTATTGTGCATTTCAAATTTGGAGAAAGCATACAATCGGGTGAAAAGGGGTATATTATGGAATGTTCTTAGAGAGTATGGTGTGGATGCATGGTTAGTAAACAATTATAGCGGGGTATGATGGAAGTAAAGTGTGTGTAAGGCTGTATGGAATTTTGAGAGAATGATTTGACATTGAACAGGGTGTTAGACAAAGATAAGTGTTTGAGGGATGCTTGTGAGGACGCAGTTGGTGTACAAGTGAACAATGTAAATGTGAGAGGGCTGTTATATGCAGATTCTGTATTAATGTATGATAGTGATAGTGAATTAAATAGTTTAAATGTACTGACAGGCAAAATGGATCTTCGCATAAATGTCTCCAAAATTAAGGTGATAGTTTTTATAAGGCCGGATGAATAAATCAGCTTAGTATGAATGAAAAACTGTCAGAGCAAGTGAATGATTTTGTGTATCTGGGCAGACAGAATGTTTAGTAAAAATGGAAGGATAGATGCTGAACTTGAAAGACAGGTGATTGCAGCACTAAGAGTAGCACCAACATTGATTTATGGATGTAAAGCATGGGTTTGTCAGGAGAAACATAAGTGGAAGGTGAATACGGGATGAGATATAAAAGAAAAAATGTATGTGGAAATACTCCTATGGACATAGTTGTAATGAATTGGTGGTGAGGAGTGTGGTTTGAAAGCGAATCCTATAGGTAGAACATTGTGAAAATAGTTTTACTTTTAGTTAAATTTAATTTTTTAAATCTCACTTTTCAATGTTATTTCATGTTTACTCAAAATTACACGCTATCCGAGTTGTATAGGTATATTTACATATTGAGACAATCTATACAAAATTAAAATTTATTATTGAAACCTTATATATTAGTATAAAATTCTCTGTCAAGTTTGTCTGCATATTTTACAATTTTGTAGCCTAAAGTTAGCTTGCACTACCACAAAATACTAATCAAATTACAGCATGGTCAAGATTTCTGCTTAATTTTGTGTTTATTTAAAGTTTTTTTTTTTGTTTGTAAAAGCGGTGTTATTTCGTTTTATAGGAGTATTTTGTGTAACAAGAGAATTTCGTTTTATTTCGCTTTTCAAAAACATTTCAAGCCGTATTTAAAAACTATCAAAGGAAAAAGTACCTGATTCCATTTTTGTATGGTACGTTTCACTTTATCGCGCCTCACCATTTTTATGAGGTTCTACCTACAGGTCAATGTGAAATTAGCATGTTACGTTAGTTTTGACACGTTGAGAGGATAAGTGTGGAACGAGTGACAAAGCAAATATATGAAGGTAGAGTGTGTGGATCAAAAGGAAGGGATAGGCCATGTAAGATGTGGCAAATGTAGACAAATGTGTGAAAAAGAGAAACCATGATAGTTTTAAGAATAAGAGAGCATGTATGACTCAGTATGGATGTTGAAGTGTGGGGAAAGTTGTTGGGGATTGATGTACAGCATTGTTTTTTTTTAGTTATATACACAGTTTTTGCTTACTCTGCAAGGTTATGGTGTGATTAGGTATTATGTGTGTGTGTATGAATGCAAATGATACCAAGAATGAGAAATTAATATGACTATAAATTTATTATTCATACTTGTCTACAGCTAGATAAAATATACATAGTCATTCAATATGTACATTATTTTGGCAATAACATGAATTGTAATGGCCCCTGCTAATATGTAAATATATACAAGTATACATATTTATAAGACAATGCATAAACATTGTAAAAAACTTAAAGCAAGTGACAGTGAAGGAAGCCAACCCGAAAGGATGGTTAGGTTAGGCCTATATTGGAACAAACACTTCTCTCTTCATTTCTTACACTTTTCCCACGTTTACAGTTACACAATGTTTTAATTTTTGAAATTATTCCTTTTTCATATAAACACAAATATATTATATGGAACTATAGGCTTGAATAATTTGAAAAATAACTGAAAACTTGCAGTATTGCCGAATGCAATATGAAGGCTTGAATAGAAATATCTTTGTGTGTCTTTATATGAAAAACTAAAACAATGTGCAACTGTGGAATTTTGGAGAAGTGGGAAATGTAAAATTGCAAGAAGAAACGGCGAGGTGTTTGTTTCTATCCAGGCCTAACCTAACTATCCTTTCACGATGGCTTCCTTCACTATCACTTACTTTCACACACATTAAAAAAGAGTTTCTTTTTTTACTTTACATCCATTACAGTTCCCAACTTGTAGCCTGGGTCAATTTATGTGTTTCCACACAGTCATATTAGACATTTTCAAGCCATTAGGCAATAATTATTCATTTGGACACTTTCTCAAATAATAATTTTGTTTAAATTAAATCACCTTAATTACCTTTCACTAATATAAAAGTATACCTTAGATTCAATAACATGCATAATTATATAATATGAAATGATGCAAATGGTATAAAAACATAAGGCCATTTGTGCTGAAAATTTAATGAAGTTATAGCCCGTTTTGAAAATATTCATATTTGTAGACAAAATAGTCAACAGCAATACTAATGTTAAGCGAAGCGTCGAAGTCGAAGGTCAAATCTCCTTCGGCTTAGACTTTGACACCTAAAATAACCTTTGTATATTAAAAAAAATTTGAGGGAAGGATAAATCTTTGATAAATTATCAAACAATTTAATTTTATCTTGCTAAATATTACATATTTCAAGATTTGATAATTTTAAAACCGTTACTAAACAGAATTTTAACACCTACTAGTAATGTAACTACCATAACGTAAGCATGGATAAAAATTGGGTAAGTAAATGTTAATATATTAGATTCACTATTGCCAACATAATTTTGTAAGAAATAAAAATACCTATAAAGAAATAACACCACGGTCACTGGTATGACGCAGAGAAAGTGCTTTAGTTGTGCTATCATCCCAGCTCATGTTTAATGTTTAGTCCTTAATATATTATCTCTTTGGAATTATCTGCAACAAATTTACAAGTACATTTTGACACACATGTTTTTCATAGCTTCTTCCTATTTTCTTATTTATTTGAAATGGTTGATACGGAAAGTGGGAAACGAAAACAGAATTTAATTTATAAGTATTATCAGAGAAATGCAGATAAAATGACATACATATATAAAGTTTGCAAACTAATTGTTGATCTAAAAATTAACAGTAGCGTTAAGTGACAACAAAAATCCTAGGTAGCTTCGACTTTTCTTCACAAGTTTTAAGCTTTGCTTCGACTTCACATTTAAAAAGTGGCCTTCACACACCCCTAAGCAGTACATGCAGTAATGGTCATGGAGAACAAGGCCTCAGGCTCACAAGACTGAATTGTAGTGATTGAAAAGTCTAGATTCAAACATAGGCCTGGTGCACATGTGATTTTCCCATCCCTCAATGAAAATATATGTGCATTTTCCCCAACTTTTATCTGCAAGAACTAAATCAAAAGCTTTTTTTAAAAAAATCATTAAAAATATTGTTGTGAATCAGTTAAAATATATAATTATTTTCAAATTGGTAATTCTCATTTTTGTAAAACTGATAAATAGGTAATTCATAAATTATATCTGTCAAGCAAAAATCTTAATTTTATAATTTTATTTTCCAACACCATATATTCTGAGATTACATTTTTGTTTTTATAACCGGTTTGATGTTTTTATAAACTGTGTCTAATGTTCTAGTTCTAAAATTGTTAAAACAAAAATTAAAAAAAAAGTTTACATTATTTTTTTTTCACCTCTTATAACGCTGTGACCCAATAAATCACAATTTCTCTTTTCAAGTCTTATTTTAAATCTCGCTCCTTACTTACCAATTTGTAGAATGTTTTTTCAGAAGTTACTTGTAATATAGTTAAATGACTGCAAAAAAATAGTTTTTTTGTAAACTTCCATTCATAAGAAAATCAAACTAGGCTCTATTTATTCAGTTAAGTGGTAAATTAAATGTCTAGAACTTGGTTGATAGGTTTTACCACATGATGACTATACCACAAATAAGCAGGATAATAGTCTGTTTTTTAAAGTTAAAATTTAAATACTCTTAGAATTCTAAGTATTTCTTTAAGAAAAACCTCTTTTTGCTTTATGAGGTAATTGTATTATATTTGGAAGAAGGTACAGGAAAGGTGGATAGAAACATATAAAAGGGACAAACACAGTTCACACATGGCAGCAATGTGAAGTGTGAACTGTGTTCTTCTTTTCATTGTAAAAGCCATATTGTGTTCGTCCCCTTCTGTTTTTATCCATCTTTCCTGTACCTTCTTCTAAATATACTACAATTCTAAGTATTACAAATACCATTATTTATTACTACTTGTTCAGGATATACACTTATGTACTAATTACGCTAATTGTTTTAAAGATTAAGAATGTTTTATTTAGAGGAAGTGTACCCGCATTTGTGTGGAGGGAGAGTGGAAATCAACCCTCAGTACACCTGACGAGATTCAAACCTTGATCACCCCATCATCGGCATGAGAGTTGCACCTTAGCCCAGGTGACCAGTGAAGCGGGTTTGTTGGTTATTAAACTTACATAATAGTTAGTCATAGTGATAACTTTGAGAACTTTGCCAATGTGAATATTGTGCTGACTTACAAATATGTGCTTAAATTACTCAAGTAGTGACCACTACAGTTTCCAGCTTGTGGTCCGAGTCAGTTTTTTATTCAAGTCATGTTTTCCACTACCGGCTGACTAGGCCTGTCATAGTTTCATATGTCTTGTAATCTAACAGATATAACATCCAGCCCCCGGCAGTTAATTTATCAATGTGAAAGGGTAAACCCACATTTCACCGATGATAATTTTTCGGCCATGCCGGGAATCGGACCCTCGACCCTTAGCTTAGTATACAGACATGCTACTGAGTGAAGGTGTCAAATTTACAATGGAGAACAGCTGGTATTTTATAAACAGGTTGGAGTGTATTCCCTTATTAAATCAGCCTTATCATAGGTTAGTTTTTCGATTCTTAAAAAAATCCTGTTTATTTCAATAACTCACTCCAAGCTAACTGTTTTTGCATCTGCATGGAAAATAATGGCGGACATGTCATTTACAAAATCAAAATAAGTTCCTTCATATAGCTGCAAAAACAGTCTAGTGTATCATATTTAAATAAATATAATACATTTCTCTTGCCATATTATACATTTTCTACTAAATAAAACAATGATTTTTTTTTTAATTCAAGTGGATTTAACGACTTTTACAAATGGATACTCATGTATATTTGGAGGATGTAAAAAATAGAAGCACCCTTTTTATAACCTTTTCAAATCAAGTTGCTACTAAAACAAATTGTTTCCAGCCTGCGGCCAGCTCAGTTTAGTAAGATGCCTTCATCTTCATACATTCCTTCTCTCAAATACACTAAAATAAAAAGCCCATTCTACTAAATAAGAATGAAATGGATTAGAACCTAGGTATGTTCAACTAAAATAGACCATTGTTCATACCAGCACTCCAAGCACTTTTATATCCTTAGTGTAAATTCAAACACATCTTTCCCATGAATTTGAGGCAATTTAACAGGCTGACCTATTCAATTGTGCATATGGATTAAAAACAATTTTATAATAAAAATAAGATGATCAAAAACAGTGTACATGAGAGGATATTGTAATATCTAGAATCCCGTGATGAGAGTCAAATCTGTTCTATGGAGACAATCTGTTAGCAGAGATACTAATGTAGACTTTGGAGGAGTCCTCGGGCTTGGTAAGTGAACAGGGAGAAAGCAAGGGTGTGTAAAGAGAAAGAACTTTAAAAAAAGTATATTCTGAATGTGTGCATGTATACACACATTCTAATTTATATGAGAAAAAAAATAGACTTTAAACAAATCTAATTACTTGAACCAATATACATTAAGTACAGCATTCATTCTGGACAGTACAATAGTTTATCGATACATAGTAAGAAAGTGTATAGATTCTATGGGAAATTACGTTATAAAACTCAGTTAATTACAAGAAACTGGTGTTATTCCCAATATAAAACTTGAAAATATTTATCACAAAAGAGAAACTTACCAACATTACTAAGTGATATTATATTATATTTACAACAATCTTTGGATATGAACATAAATCAGTTTATACATTATCTTACAGAGTGATGACAACACTTCACTAAAAATAGTTCACATCATATATAAAAGTACATAAAGTTTATAGTAGCTGGTGTATGGTGTTACAATAACTTAAAACAGAGTAGAGTGTTGTTTTGATATATATTAGGGATGGATCCTTAGATGTTTGAGGAGTCGAGCTCATATCCTTGAATATATATATATATTTTACATTTTACAACTGGAATTTGTCTAAGAGCTCTAGTGGTGGTTCAGAGCCAATTATTGTAGTATAAACGTGACAACCAAGCCCTAGACCAGTAATTTAACACTTACTGAATGTATCAATGTTATAATGGATGAACTATAAGTAGGGTCATGAATAAGGTGAGTATTTTTAGGGCAAAAGTTGTGTTATTTTTATCAAAAAGTGATATATTTACATAAATAATATTATTGCTTCAGAATAATATAAGTCAAATTAGAATTCATTAAAAAAAACTAGGATATAACCGTCTAAATTTTCCTTCATATTGTGTACCGTATATGACTGTTTACATATTCGGAGGAACAAATACGCACAAAACATTTCACACTTAGTATTGTCAAACTCGATATCTCAATATCATTACCTTCCAGTTTTACAAATAGCAATATTGAACTCAATTTATGTTTATACCAAACAATAACATCAAAACATGTTTGTCACAGAAGACTAAGCAACCATTAATAAGGAGAAGGGAATACAAATAAAGAAGATATAATTTTGTCAAACACAAACACCTGTAGAAAGGGCCATATTTATTTTATTAATGTACTTGCTTAGACTTAAAATGAAATCTTTTAAATACTGAAAACAAAGAATCGATCTATCGAAATTTAAGTAATGAATTGTGTAAAAGTAGATAACATGATTTTTAATGTTAATCTAAAAAAAAAACCACCCAAATTTATGAAAATACTTGTATATCCTGTGATCCCTTATATTCCTTTAAAAATCAGCAAAAGTGGGAATTATCTGTACAAACAGAAGCCCTGGCGTAGTGCTATCACCAGTGTTATAATGTTGAAAATTGTATTGGAAGTTGAAGTATGTGCCCATATTACAAAGGAATTGTGTTTATTTAGGAAAAAACCTTAAATTTGTGTTCTTCGCGTGAAAACAGTAGAATTGGCGTAAAAATTCACTTTATCGCAAATGCGAATTTTGCATGTCCCTAATTATAAGAAATAATAATGTCTGTTCAGCGTAGGAAATGTTTTCTGAAAGGTCTTTTCCCTACTGTAAATAAACTATAGTTAGCATTGTGTCTTACTATCTGTTTGGGTTATACTCTTATTAAAAATAATCCGCCTTGGTGGCATAGTTAGCTAACACGCTAGTTTCGTGTTGAGGGTTTTGCCGAGAACGGGGAGATCGAGACTCAAATCTGGTAAACGGGTTGTTTCCTAAATGTTTTTCCACTCTACTTTCACCCAAATGCGGTTTCACTTCCACTATATTCAACCTTCCCAATTCCTGGCCCATTAGCGTAATTAGTACATAAGCGTATAAGCCAAAGAGGTAGTAAGACACTAAATAAAATAAATGTAAGAAATAATTATATACTATTTGTATTTTATATTATTCTATTTATATTTACGCTTAAGTTCATAATTTTTGTCCTGTGGCAGCAGTGTAAATCTTAAACTGTGTCCTGCTTTTAATTTTGTAAGCAATATTGTTTTTTCCCCCTTTATTTGTCTCAAACCCCCATTTCAATACCTTCTTCCACATACAATGTTAATAAAATTAATTGTCATAGGAAGACACATTTAAAACCCACAAAACACAAAAGAAAGAAGAAATGAAGAGAGAAGTGTGTTTGTTCCTTCCAGGTTGGCTTCCTTCACTATCAATTACTTTACATCACTGTACAGTGTTTCTACACTGTCTTATTATACACTTCTTCCACATATAAGTTTATCTAATGGGCCATACATGTATTATGCAACACAATTTAAGGACTTTTTTTGACACCCCTTCCCCAATATGACGGTCCTTAACACTTTGACAACCCCCTGCCCCCCC
>CABFVZ010002937.1:20920-31340 GCA_902151445.1 Timema monikensis | reverse complement strand
AAAATGTCGCGGGGATGTTCCCTGCGGCAGGGGGCCCAAAACCCCCCTCCTTTATAAACCCAAGGTTTTGGCCCCCCCCCCCCCCCTGTATGTGCTCCAACCGGCAAAATGTGGTAATACTGAAATAAAACATTATGAAAAAATTATTGAACATATATTTTCCATTGCGATTTTGTCGATCTTTTGTAATATGAAATGTTATTCAAAATTTTTTAATTGGTAATATTCTCTTTATTTTATATTCTTTCAATTATCCTATTTAGTTCTTGGTCCTTTTGTTGTGCAAATCATATGGATGTATAGATTTCCAGTATTAGCGTTAAGAATCCAATATTTGAACCATTGTTGTTGCCACTTTCTATTGTTTCTTCTTCGAGCATACTAGATAGCGCATCGGCTATAGGATTGTCCTTGCCTTTTATATTCACAATGCTGAATTTAAGTTCCTGTAATTGCGTAATCCAACGTGCTATCTTACCTATTTGTCGTGGATGTTGAAGTAGTCAGCTACAGCCGAGTTATCAGTGTGTAGTTAAAAAGATTGCGATTCCAAATATTGTCTGAATTTGTTTATGGCATATATTATGGCAAGGGTTTCAAATTCATAGGTGGGATGATTTAACTCGTAGGGGTGTAGAGTTTGACTAGTGTACGCTACTGGTAGTATATGTCCTATTCTTTGAGCTAGCATAACTCCAAGACCTGAAGAGGAAGTGTCGGTTTGAAGGATAAAGGGTTTACCAAAATCTGCCATTAGTTGAGTGAAAGCTTGGTCAGCCGCTCCAATTAGAAACAGCCTTTTGTTTTCGTAATTTATATAAAAGTGCTGCCACAGAGGCCAAATTTGGAATAAATCTACCAAAAAAGGACATCATACCCAAACATCTTGATAATTTCTTTTGGGTACTGGGTGTTTTGAATTCCACTATAGGGCGGATTTTTTCTGTATTTATGGATATATCCTTGTATGAAATTATATGTCCAAGGTATTCTATTTGCGTTACACCAACTTGGATTTTTTGGGGGTTTATGGTAAATCCCGTCTTGCATAATCTCGTAAACACTTCTTTTAAATGAACCTTATGTTGACTAATGTTGTTGGAGTAGACCACTAAATTAGATAATTATAAACGAATTTATATTGAATATCTCCAAAGATTATGTTCATAAGCCTGGTTAAAACTCCTGACCCAAATGATAAACAAAATGGTAGATAATTATATTCAAACAAACCTGTTTGCGTGACAAATGCCGTATATTGCTTGCATTCTTCTTTTAAAGGAACTTGGTGAAATTACTGATTTACCTAAATATTGGAACACCATTTCTTGCGTGGGTAAGGGAGTAGCTTCAAAACGTATATTCTTATTTAATTTTTTACAATCTACAACTAAACAGGGTGATTTTCCTTGTTTGGTAACTAAGAAGGCAGATGAAGCAAATGGGCTATTGGAAGGTCTGATTATGTCCTTATTTAGAACTTCAGTCATGTGATTGCTTAGAACATTTAACTTGGGAGAGGCAAAATAATATGGGCGTGATCAGACAGGGGTTTTGTCCAACATGACAATCTCATGTCATCCCGTTAGTCTTACCAATTTTATTCGTGATTACGTCACCGAACTCACTTAATAGCTTTTGTAACAATTCATTACTCTCGGTATCCTTGTTGATCATATTAATAGATTTTAGCTTGGATAATTCTTTCAGTTTACTGTAACAACTCCTTTTTTATTTTGTGGGAACATAACCTGTTTGTTACTCATGGATATTATCATTTTAGAATTTTCAATAAATTCTTTACCTAAAAGCAAGTGTATCATTAGTTTAGGTGCTACAAGAAACCATATTGGCCAAGACAGGTTGCTAAACTTAATAAACACTTTGATCTTTTTATTAACCTCAAATATGCTATGATCAACTGTGATACATTCTATATGGCAATTTTGTTCCTTTTTTATACATTTGTTATTGCGTAACTCTTCATACAACTGTGTAGAACATACGTTATTGATAGATCCACTATCTACTAATGGGTATACTTTATATTTTTCTATATAAGCTTCTAAATGTGCTAAGTATTTTTGAAAACTTAGCTTAGCGCGGACCTAGATGTTTTTCTGGGCACAGATAGTTTTTTTTGTTATGTTCAAGGCCCTTACTTCTAATAGGGCAGGTAGATACTAAATGTTCCGGCGAATTATAAAAGTAACACCTTTTAGTTTTAGACCTAGATTGGTCAATATAATTGTTATTGTTAGGTCTCACTGTACTGTTTAGAATGTATTGTCTAGTACTGTACTTTTGGTAGCTGCCAGTATATCGTGCGGGGGGGTGGGGTATAATATTTATTTATTTATTGGAGTTGGCTCACATGGATTGTTG
Source organism: Timema monikensis (assembly GCA_902151445.1). Lineage (NCBI taxonomy): Eukaryota > Metazoa > Arthropoda > Insecta > Phasmatodea > Timematidae > Timema > Timema monikensis. The sequence continues at coordinate 28,955 of CABFVZ010002937.1, read as the reverse complement.
TATGGGAAAACACTACTGGGTATAGAATTTAATTTTTCATATGATTCTATTTCAGTGATAGCATTTTAGAAATGGGACGCTAAACTTTGTAGCTCCCACAAGGTATTAATCTTATTGAGAGATATTTGTATTTTGATACTGGGTTTGAGATTAGCATAAATTTTCTGTAACTGCTCTTTATCTGAATATCCTCTGTGTCTTCTAAGTAATGTTTGAATCTTGATAAAGTAATTAGTTACTGACATTGGGGGTTTGTTTTGACATCCTAATTTCATTTTCTAGGCTTTCACATAATCGACACAAAAGAAAGTTTTTTTTATAGAAATCTAAAAAAGTATTCCAAGAATTCCAAAGATTAGAAGCGTTTCTAATCCATTGCCTTTTATTGTCTTCAAAAAGTTCAAGAAGGGCTCTTAAAAGTTCTAGATCCTCTAATCTGTACAATTCCTTTATTCTATTATTTGTTTTAGAAGGATTACAGGATCCAAATTGTTCCCTAATTTTAAGTTCCATTTCTGGACTATTATGAGAATGGTAACGTCTCTCTCCCTAGAACTAGGAATAGTATTTACTATATTTATTTTGGGTGGAGGTTCATTTGATTTTCAGCATTTATAATTAGATTTTCAAGCAACATAACAGTTTGTTCCTTTCAAGCTGTTTTAGGTCCATCCTTTTTTATTCTAATCTCCTGGTGTATTAAAATATTTATTTTAAGAGAAAGGGCCTTTAATTGTTCTATTTTAAGTTTAACCTCCTCATTGTCACAACTTAAACGTAGAATCCTATCTTCAATATGTTTAGCTTTAGTAACAAATTTCTTTGTTTGCGAATAACTGGGGGATATAGTTTCCTTAACCTGGGTTAACAGATTATTTAACTTTTGTTTTATAATGGGAGCCTAGATGGAATCTGTAGGTATTAACTCATTAAATTACCACATCACTTTAAAATGTCACAACATACTAAAAATAGTCAACTCTACAACTTAGCTGTAGAACTGTAGTGGGGGCATCTTGTAGAACTGTAGTGACGGTCTCTGTAGAGCTCCATGGTGACTTCTAATTGATGTTTTTAGTAGAGGTAAATGATGGCTTTTTTTGAAGTTGTTGGAGAGGAATCCCCAAATATGGTGAAGAGTTGTGGACATTGAGATGACTTCGAGTAGACACGGACGGTTGGTTCGACTCTTTTTTGTAGCGTTGAATATCCAAACTTGTTTGTTTAGGATGTTGCCTCGGTTGATGAAGGAGTTTGTTTAGTTCTGGTGCCATGGAACTCTTTGTTAGCTCTGCTACTATGAAACTTCCTTTAAGAAACTTCTCTTTAAGTTCTAACTTCTCATTAACTTCCACTAAACCTCCTTCTTAACTTCCACTGTGGCTTCATTACTTAGTTCACTTGAACTTATTATTTATTGGTGAATATAACTTGAGACATATTAAAAACAGAGATATATTTTTTGTTCATAGTATTTATTTTAATGTTGATGTTTTAAATTATTTAACAACTTTTGAAAACTGACTTGTCCAAAAGTGAATAACAGTACATCAGAATCAGAGCACAACTGTTTAAAGCTCCGTCGTGCAAAAGTGAATGCTAGCAGATCGTTGATCCGAGCTGAACTGACTGAACTGAGCTAACTGACTTGGTTGGACTTTTTTGAGTTGAACCGACGTCCCACCCGCGTGGAAGCTGAGAGGAAGACCGCGTGACCTGCCCTCCAGCGCCACGCATGGTGGGCTCACAGTTCAGCAGCACGGGTGATACGTAGTGTTTGACATCACACTCTACAGTTGACTTATATAATAGAAAGATTGAACACAAATGCAAATTTAAAAAGCAACATGGATTAGTATTTTGAACAGATCAAAATCAGCTGTATTAACATTCTAGCAACATATTTTTAACAAACCTTTACTTAAAAAAATAATTTATGACTACATCATTCTGACCGAACAAAATAATAGAATCGTTACAACTTAATGAGCTTGGCCCCTCTTTTTATAATTCATTACTTCCAACAGTTCGGGTGGATTTTCTACAAAATCTTCTCAACTAAGTATGTTAATTAACCATGGAAACATGCAATGTGTATAAAGCTAACTTTCTTGCCCGAAAACACTGTCTCAATTTTAATTTCATCCAATCAGATAAATTCTAAAATAGCCCTAGTATGAAAATGTAAAACTTTTTTTTTAGGTGACAAAGGAAAATAACCTACAACCTTTGTTTAGGAGATCAACCAATGAGCTATTTTAGTTCATCTCTTGCTCAAGGTTATAAGCCACTATTTAATGCGTTTCATATTTTACTAGTCAATGGAAAAAAATAAAATTCAGAGGCCAAAATTCTTTTCGGTCTGAACTTGTCTGGCCAAAAAAAAATATTATAAAATTGTAGACACTTATCTAGAAGATAATATGTGGCCATTAAAAATTAACCAAACTGAAACTAAATAAAGCTGGCAATAAGAATGTATTGCCAGTGATGACAACACCAATAAAAAACATTTCTAGCTGTATGTTTACAAATTAACAAGCACAATCTTAGATACAAAACATATAAGGGAGAAAGAAACTTGAAACAGAGATGTGTATTAAATTAAGTATATAGGGAAAAGACAGCAGGGGAGGTAGAAGGAGTAGTAGGGAGAAGGTAGGAGTAGATAACAGAAAGAAGGAGGCATTTTGTTAAATTGACCTGGCCACAGGCTGGAAACAGTTGTTAATGATGTTGTTTTGGAAACTAATTGAATAAAAGCCAGGGAGTAATAATGATGAAACTTCAAATGCATACCTGCCAAAACCAAATGACTTGTTTGCTATTGCGAGTGTAATGCCGATAGATGGCATTGCGTTGCCAATCTTCAACGTCAATCTCCTGCATGCCACAGAGCATCAATTCCAACTCACGCTCATCAAAGTACTTGAGCCACTCTAAAGGAACTACTTCATTAAAACCCTCAAGGAAGTTTTTGGTCTGCTCTTCAATTCCTCGGGTCATCCGCCATTCTGTCATCAGTCTATCAACAACACACAAAATTAACAACTGCAAATAGTTAATGTGCCTAATTATATTAAGGCAACCTTTGTTTAACATGAATGTCACTTTCAATGGGCATGTTGTGTAATACAAAGATTCTTAACCGAGGAGCGCAAAAGGTTTTTAGTGGGGCGGGGGGGGGGGGCTCGAAAAAATAATTTAAAATGTTATTTGCTTATTACTAAAGTCAATTATCTTAAATTTTTCATTTTAGAAGAAATAATTTGATGGTCATAAGCATGTAAGTTCTTGAGTTTCCGGAGGTATGGAAGGGAGGCAAGAATATTAGAAATCAAGGAGAGTACAAATAATCTGCATCTGTTTACCATCGCCATTCAAAATTTGCTGCCCTTTGTTTCTACTTATTTATCTGAAAAGGGATTTTCCAGAACGGTAAATATTAAAATGAAGCAGAAAAATCGACTCCTGCATGAGAATAACATTAAGTAATGAAATTGAAACCAAAATAAACAAATTAGTGGAAAGAGTTCAACAGTAGAGAGGTCCCATTAGATAAATCTAAGCAATTTAATTTATATTTTTTATTTATTTGTTATTATAATCAGTAAATAAAGTCACCATTTTAGAATAGATCTTAATGATAAATAATTATGTTAGTATTATTATTATTATTATTAGCACCGCGTCTTACTACCCGTTCGGGTTATACGCACTTACGCTAATGTGTAATGGTAGGGTGCTTGTGAGATGAAATGAAGGACCTACAGTTTAACGTGGAATCCGAACCACGGTGGAGGCCTGGCATTCCTCACATTCACAAGAAGTCTTGTCAGAGGTGAAGGAAGGGTTTGGTAATCAGAAAAATCTTTGCCGGGACCGAGGATCGAACCTCGGCCGCCAGCACAGAAGTCTGACACCTTACCCCTAGACCACCAGGTCGCCCTCAATTATGTTAGTAAAAACCAGGGGGACGAGAAGATATTTTAGGATATTCAGGGGTCCGTGAGTAATGAAAGGTTAAGAACCACTGGTGTAATGCAAACTGTGCTCAAGTGAGACTCAAAACTCATGTTATAATCAAAATACCATACAAAATCATTTTCCTGCGCTTGTACTTTGTTATTACTTTTACATGTTTCTATCTTTCTTTAAAATTTTGTTTCTCTCCCTTTTGTGTTTTCCGGTTTCCTCTTTTAGGACGTTACGTTGTGCGTTTCACACTCTCCCCTAATGAGTTTCGATATAATGAAACCTAGGTCAGGGTATTGGTCGGTAATAATCGTTTTTCTTCAACCATTACGTCTTTGTCCATTGACAGCAGTGGAAAGTGTGAACTGTGTTCTTATTTTCATTGTAAAAGCCATATTGTGTTTGTTCCTCTGATATGTTTCTATCCACTTTTCCTCTATCTTCTTCCAAATGTAATACAAAATCGTTTATTTTCCACTTAGTTGCAAACTAAAATGACGGACTATATTAGTTCTTTACTCTGCTCGTATAAAATGTATGGCATCAATATTGTTTTTTGACCATCAGCTGTATGTCTTCATCTACAAAATATATTTAATTTACATTAATTAAATTGTGGTCCCCACCATAAGGACAATGTTGTAATTACAATGGTTTGAAACCTGTGGGTTGATATTAATATATAAGTGTCTTAATTTGTATCACTGAAATAATTGTAATAAAACACCACAAATAGCATGCTATCAATCAATAAAGCAATCTGCATAAATACTTATATTTTAACCTTAGCCTGATCGTCAACAGTGATTATAGACTATGCTTAGACTAAATAAAAATAAAATAAAGCAGGGCATTGAGTGAAACAAAATGGGAATCCCTCATTCCTTCACTTTAACTGTGTTATTGAAGTGTCGTGTTAAATAATTCTTACTGCAAATTTTTAGACACTTACTATGGGACTTAGACCTTAAAAAGAAAGCAAAGATATAAAACATGAAAATGGGGAGGGGTGGATCGTTTGAATATTAAAGTTTTATTCAATATTTAAAGGATTTGTAAACAGTTTCACATAAAAAAAAATTAAGTATAAATTTAGTTTCTAATTTTAGTTATGATGCCCATCTTAGTAATAGAACAAACAGAGCAACATACAACATAGCATTAATTTATCAACTCAAATGAATATAAATTAACATTATAACAAGAAATAAACCATTTAGTTATGTTTTTTTCCCCATAGTAAGTATTAATGTGAACAAAATTAAAGTTGAAGAGAAAAAATTATATTAATCTAGGTAGCTTTATTTGGTTATAAAAATATGGAATTAAAAAGTAAAACAAAGATTTAAATTTAAGAAAAAGTGGTTATGATCCATTTCTTGAAAACAAATTATGACAATTGCATCGGAACGAATAAAGTGCAATGTTTTTCATCTAAAAATGTATTTACAAAAACTGTACTCTTATTATCTGTGCAGCATAACATTTTCACTAAAAAAGGTAGATTCTTAGAGGTCTATTTTGTAACTGTATTGGCTGGGTGGCGGAAATAATTAAACTAGAGGAATGAGAAGAAGTTACAAGATCAATTTTAAATAGAGAGAAATAAGAGGCGCAACAAACAAATAATGTGCTGGTTTCTAACAGGTTTGATGTTTCTGAGGCTAATATAAGACTTTGAGAGAAACAATGCTCAGAAGTGCCTGCGCATCAATAAACTCATTCAGAGAGCCTGATAAAATTGAGTAAAGTTTGTTGAATTTTTAACTAGTATACTTGAGACCTTTTATTTTTCATGTACAACAACTACCAAATTTTAGGTTCATATTATGTGCGAGGTTTTACTATTTTCAGGCCAATACGGCAGATCTAAAATGACTAGATGACCTTACCTCATATACTCTTCCTTATTTTCTTCAACCAAACGAACTTTATCTCCATTGTCCTTGAGTTCGTGGTGGATAACCTGCCCCAAAATTTCAAAGTCGACACTGAAGTATAATTCCAGGCCACACTCGTCTATGTTGTTATCCTTAATCCACACCAGAGAATTATAGAACTCTGGATCGATAGACTCGATATCCTTCATGATGAGCTTTTTGTTCAGCATGCGCTTGTAGAAGGGCATTGTGAAGCCAGAGTAGATGAAGCGACCGTGATACAAGGCCTGGGTAATGTACAAAACCAGTGGGTTTTAGATTGACAATCTACTTCATGAGAAATTTTAAAGCATGAAACAAAATACTGTAAACATAAAAATAGTAAAATAAACACTGTAAATCTATATAATTTAGTAGCCAATTAGTTCCTTTTCTTTTTCTGTTTGTAAAAATTAAAAATACATATTTCTATCAATTAAATGTAGATTATGAGAGAGATAATAGTGAAGCGTGAATAAAGAAATGAAGAGAAGTAATTTTGTTTTCTATCAAGAGCTATCAGGATGGCTTCTTTAATGGCCTAACTAGCGGTCTTTCAGTCACTTGTAACGGCCTAGCTCGCGGTCTTTCAGTCACTTGTAACGGCCTAGCTCGCAGTCTTTCAGTCACTTGTAACGGCCTAGCTTGCAGTCTTTCAGTCACTTGTAACGGCCTAGCTCGCAGTCTTTCAGTCACTTGTAACGGCCTAGCTTGCAGTCTTTCAGTCACTTGTAACGGCCTAGCTTGCAGTCTTTCAGTCACTTGTAACGGCCTAGCTTGCAGTCTTTCAGTCACGTATAATTCCTAGCTTGCAGTCTTTCAGTCACTTGTAACGGCCTAGCTTGCGGTCTTTCAGTCACATATAATGCCTATCTTGCGGTCTTTAAGTCACTTGTAATGCCTATCTTGTGGTCTTTAAGTCACGTGTAATGCCTATCTTGTGGTCTTTCAGTCACGTATAATTCCTAGCTTGCAGTCTTTCAGTCACTTGTAACGGCCTAGCTTGCGGTCTTTCAGTCACATATAATCCCTATCTTGCAGTCTTTCAGTCACTTGTAATGCCTATCTTGTGGTCTTTCAGTCACTTGTAATGCCTATTTTGTGGTCTTTCAGTCACGTATAATGCCCCTATCTTGCGGTCTTTCAGTCACGTATAATGCCTATATTGCGGTCTTTCAGTCACGTATAATGCCTATATTGCAGTCTTTCAGTCACGTGTAATGGTATATCTTGTGGTCTTTCAGTAACATATAATGCCTATCTTGCGGTCTTTCAGTCACATATAATGCCTAGCTTGCGGTCTTTCAGTCACGTGTAATGGTCTTATCTTGTGGTCTTTCAGTAACATATAATGCCTATCTTGCAGTCTTTCAGTCACTTGTAATGCCTAGCTTGCGGTCTTTCAGTCACGTATAATGCCTAGCTTGCGGTCTTTCAGTCACGTATAATGCCTAGCTTGCGGTCTTTCAGTCACGTGTAATGGTCTATCTTGTGGTCTTTCAGTAACATATAATGCCTAGCTTGCAGTCTTTCAGTCACTTGTAATGCCTAGCTTGCGGTCTTTCAGTCAAATATAATGCCTATCTTGCAGTCTTTCAGTCACTTGTAATGCCCTATCTTGCGGTCTTTCAGTCCTGTGTAACGGCCTAGCTCGTGGTCATGGCCAGTAGTTTAACACTTAATTGAATGTATCACCACCCGTTTCTAACCGGGTCAGTTTAGTAAAATGCCTCCTTCTTCCAGAATCAATATATGAATGGAAGAAATAATGTTAAAACATTTAGTTATTATTTGTATTTTACCTTCATTCATAAATAATATAATTACCTCATAAAACGAAAAGAGGTTTTCCTTATAGATATATATTTGTATTTGTACCGTGGTCGCATACTACACCGCCACCACTAAGTTTGCCTGGCTACTCACCCTGTTTTACTGCCTTGTCGGAGAACACGTTCGAGGCTGAAGGCGAGCTTCATCGACCAGTGCGATCCACTCACACAACAAAACGAACTCTATCTAACCCTGGAAGCACTACCTGTTGTTTCATCATCAAGATCGATGGCAGTGAATAAAGCGCGTGCGCGATCTGATAAACTTGGCTGACCCTCAATCGTCGTGTACTCGTCACCCCCCCCCCC
>CABFVZ010002937.1:0-14423 GCA_902151445.1 Timema monikensis | reverse complement strand
CCCCCCCATGATGTAGCTGTTTATAATGTATTAAATAGTATACATTACATTATTATGACTGTTTTACTAATTACATTTAAAATGCATATGATTTATATGTTCAGTATTTTGAACAAACCATAAGAAAATCCAAAGTGGTAGCACCAGACAAAATGTAAGAAGGCTACGACTGGGCAGAAATTACATATTGACTCTGGGAAACTTTCTGCCTTAAAAATAATCCATTCAAATTAAATTTTTCATTTATTTTCTTCAAGCAATAAAAGTTACCCCTGCGTCCTCGGATCCTCCCACTGCGTTGTTCTGTTCTTGTGGTTGACAAAATACACTCTACCATCAGGTTGAACCCTCTTCTCCCAGCCGCCAGGAAGTGGTCCCAACGAGTCCTCCTCTTGATCTGGCGCAGGAGCCGCCGTCGCAGAGTGCTGACAACATAAACCAATTGGACGAGAAAGAACAAACAATGCCAGTGAGCTTTGTCTCACCCTTTGCTACACAACACATGGTTTGAAGCAATTACCATGCCTATTGTGAAATGAGCAAGGTGGTGAACCAACACTTCAAAGTTCAAATTTTAACTAATAATAATTAAAGATGGGTTGGATATACTATTTTACAAATATAAATCCTGAGTCTCATATTCATTCTTAAGTTTCCATAGAAAATAGTAATAATTAAATGTTGACATGTTTTTCTATAGCCTAATGCTTTCATTATAGCATTTATACACTCAGTTGAATGAACGGATTAACCCTCAAAACCTAAAGGATATGCGAGATTCGAGGATACGAAAAAATTATGAATTTGAGAGTCAAATTCATAATTCCATTTTTCAAGTGGAATTTGTTTTAGAGCATTACTTGGTGGTTCAGCATTATTTATAATTTAGCACTTAACTGAATGTATGAATGTTATAATGGATGGATTATAAGAAATTATATCAACATTTAGTTACCAATTGTATTTTATATTATTACCTTAGGACTTTATTTATTCTTTTGCTAATATTTTTTTTCCAAGATTCAGACTTAAATTATAGATACAGGATTCAAAGGTAAATTGCAGATTCGAATTCGAAATTTGGATTCATAGAATAGTGTATTCTACCCATCTCTAGTTTAGTGGTGAATTAATAGTATAGGGTATGGTTGTTAAGTTTGGCCAAGAACTAAGTTGGACTAAGCTAGCAGATATTCAAACCTCAACCTTCCTATAAAGAGCAATCAAGTTTAATGCAGCATCTAAATATTATTTCTAAAAATTATATATCTTTGTCGTTTGTGAACTATAAATTCTTGTTATGTAAACAAGAGAGAAATGGCACCAAATGGCTGCAATGAATTAAATATTGAAAGGAGAACCGAACAGCAAGGTCTACACACTTTCCAGAAAACTGTATGTCTCAACGTTATTATGTTAAATTATTATGTGTTTTGTTGTGAACTTTCCCCGCTTCAGTGGCTGCGTGGTCTAACGTGCTACTTTAGTGTTGGACTAGATTGACAAAGACAGGTTGGGTGAACTGAGTTTTTTTCCTTACTAAAATGGTTTCCCCCTCTCCCCCCATTGAAATGTGGGTGCATTTACTCTAAATTAACCCTTCCTAATCCCTAACCCATTAGTGTAAATAGTACAGAGGTGTATAATTTGAACAGGTAATAAGACCCAGTGCTAAGAAAAAGGTTATTTTTAAAGAATAATGTTAAAAAATAACCATATTTTACCACATAATGTTCACACTGTTTTTCAGTCCAAAAAGTTGGTCTAAATAGTTTCATCGTATTAAAGGTCGCATTCTGTTTTTCATTCTTGGTTTATAAAATTTCACATCAAACTTTTACTTTAAGAAAAAGAGTGTTAAAGTTGTTAAACTGTACCCCTGTTACTGTCGTATTATATTTGATCCCATTTATGTTTCATGTTGTACACCTAAAAAATGTAGTCGTTTTATATTTGAGACTGTACTATATTCGGATCTATAATGTGATCATTTTTTACTAAACTATCTTTGGTACAAGTCCGAGTGCCAAATGTACTGTCAAGTGTGACTTAGGTACAAAATTTAATCTTCTGTATCAGAATATTCTGCGCCTATATCGTTGGTTCTGTTATCTGGCGCGCTGTCCTCTGCGCCACTCATATCAAATGTTTCCTTCTTTGTATTGCCACAATGCGTCATCTTCAAATGCATTCAGTGCATTCAATTTTTTTTAAAGCTTTTGACAACCAACCAAAACTTGTGTTACGGCAAGTTTGAGCATGGTAAGTGCCCCTCAGAGTTCTTCATTGGGGCAGTGGCAGTAAATATGAAAAATATTTTCGGTGTTTTGTTCTAAGTGTGACATGAATTGTCATTTCCCTGAAGTTTTTAAAGCTTCCCTGACTTTCTAGACCATAGGAACCCTGAATACAGTATTAAGTAAAAAAACTATTTTTTAAAAAAAAGCTTCACATAATGGTCACACACCACTTTTTTCCCCAATAATTAGGCATAAAAAATGCTACGCTTATGCGGTGAAATGCGGTAACTGCTCTTATCAATCTATCAATATTTGGCGACTACCGTGTTTTAGCAAAATTAACTGTGCATGAAGTGTGCAGCCTTATGCGGATTCCATGAAGTGCTGTGCAAAAAGTTCTTCACCCCCACCTTAGACTGTGATACCACTGTTAAAGTGTGACAGAGTGCTACTTAAAGCTTTTGTAAAAAATGTGTTCTTTTGGCTTTAGATAGCAAATAGCTATGCAAAATAAAAATTTTCCATCCATGATATTTTGGCATTTAATATGTTTATAATTCAAAGTTAACTTTGTTTTTATACTTCTAGATCAATTTCAATGTGTTGTTGATGTTATAAATGTTGGTTGGAACTTGTACTCTTATGCACAAGATACATAATGACATTTAAATTGAGCTATTACACACAGCATTTTCTCCCTCAGCTCTGTGGCTTTCCAAAATTGTCCATGTCGTCAATATCCTGACCTACGAATGTCAAAACTGAAAATGTTCCATACCTGAGGATAAAGGAAGCGCTGGTTGCCTTGCTGGACAACGGTGGCCCGCTCCCCTTGCCAGTGCTGAAAGTGTTGGAGCCGTTCTGTGTTGGGTCGCTGCCAAGTGGTGGTACGGGTGTTGTGGTCCACGTAGTATATTCTTCCCCGTGTGTCCCGTCGAATCTCCCAACCAATAGGGAGGGGTTGCGGTCTCTCCCATGATGTGCTGCGGGTGTTGTGGTCTACATAGTACCGTCGACCATACACGTCGTAGCGCATTTCCCACCTGTGCATTTAATTCATAATCATAGTAGTAAACACATTAAAAGCAAAGATTTTCCTCAACAATTGCATTCTACAGTCTCTCAGTCCATATAAAATAAATAAATGGTGTTTAGTATAAGTATAACCAGGGGTAAAGGTTAACCAGAACGGTAGCACACTATTAAAATAGTTCTAGGTTGGGAAATTTTCAAACGTTTTGGCATGAATTTTTTATTTTCAAAACAAATTTAGATTTTAGTAAATAAAGGGAAGAATATGAACTTTTTAAATTCCCTTTAACTGATTAAGGTAATTGAAGAAAGCTAACGCTTCTACAGTTAATGTTACATAAGTAGCGACTCTTAGAAAGTGAAAATGACCTTTATGTTAATGATATAGCCGTATCAAGTATCATATTTGTAAATTGAAAAATTACACCTAAACACGGGAATCAAATCTGGGACCTTTGGCTTAACACACCAATGCTCTGACCCTGAGCTATACAGGATTCTTTTCATGCTCGGAGTTATTCTTGACTCAAGGCATAATCTATGATGGACATGTGGAAATAATTTCAATCTTTTAAGCTTCACTATTCATGTATAATTAATTGTACAAGTGACAGCTTTATCCATGTTATTTGCTTCCATAAGTATACTTTCATTGTACTAGCGGTAGTATAAAGCTGACCCTCAAGTCGTGGTATCAATGATGACTCATAGTAGCCAATGATTTCCACATATCCATCACAAATTCTGCGTTACACTATAAGTGAAGAATGAACCTAAGCATGGGTCTTGAATATAACCAAGTGGTAGAACATTGGTGCACTAAGCCAAGGGCCTCTGGTTCTACTCCCATGTCCAGGTGTCCTTTTTCAATCTACAAATACTTAGGGCAGCCCAATGACGAAATAGTTATATAGCAGTATGCCTGTGAACAAATTTCTGAAAGTTTATATTGTGTGAGTGATTGTTGCTGCTTGTTAATAAATAAAGTATTGACATAACATTACGATTGTTGGCTGCACAGAAAAAATATCCTTAACTTATAACTAAATGATTCCGCATAGTGATCTATACCGACTGAGAAGCTGCCATCATTAGTGATGATAGTTCCAACATTTGCAGATAGAAGGTGTCATGTGGTCAGCACAACGAGCCCTTTGGCCATTAATCTCAGTTTTCTAGACCAGAGCTGCTAATCCTTTATTCAAGTAGCTCCTCATTTGTCCTCAAGAGGCCGAGTTGATCCCGTTTCAGACCCAGTGCTTCACAGACATTTTTAGAAGAGCTAGGGGGATCGAACCCGGGACTTCTGTATATTTGACCAAGAACTCTGACCACTTGACCACAAAGATGGTCAAAATTTTAGATTGTAAATTATCAACATATGTTTCAAACTTTCAAATAATCTAACATCCATGTAACACCTATGGTTTTTTTTATGCCGACGTAACAGACAAGAAGTGTCAGATGAGGAGTGTATGTTGAGAGTAGGTCAGTGAAGTCTGGATTAATACAATACTGACCACACAATTATTGTTTAGCGCCAAGTGTTACAGTGGATTACGAGAAATAGGTGTGTTCTGTTGTACCTGCTCAATCCATATTAAAATTAATAATCATAAATATATGTTGAAGTTTCCTTTCTTTGTTTTATTCAAGTGGACTGTTTATTATCCAAGAAAATAATTAAGTGTAATTCCCAAGTGTCAGACTCCAATGTAAAAGATTTCTGGTCGACCATATGGCATAGTGGTATGGGCCTGTTAGCATGATGTGCAGGTACAATAAGAAGAGAGAGTTAGCATATTCGATTTCATTTGCAGATTATTTCCCACAAAGGATAGTGGTCAACTCAACAATTCGAGAAAGAGTGAATTCGACCCATCTCTAGTTTTTTCATTCGAGTCGAGTATTTCAAAAATCTCCCGAGTTTGAGTATAGGCCTATTCATAATTACAAAGATTTAAAGAATATATTATAGAATGGACATAAACAAGGCTTTAAGTCAAATATGTTGGGTTAAAAAATTAAGAAATTTTAAAGTGATGTATTAAATCTAAGCCTTTTTTTATTCCAAATCCCACTACTCCTTTTGATATCAGCAATGTTTCAATATTTAATATACTATTATCATGGACACAAGTCAATGTGAGAGACAGGTGTTGATACGACTGCAAGATAAGATAAGGCTTAGATTTAATACATCACTTTAAAATTTCTTAATTTTTTAACCTAACATATTTGACTTAAAACCTTGTTTATGTCCAATCTATATTATATTCTTCAAATTTTTGAAACAAGAACACACAATCACTTTATTTAAATTTCAAATGGCAAATGTTAACCTTTAAATTCTAATTTTATAAATTTTATTTACAACATAATTGAACTTTAAACTTTGTTTTGTCCTTACTTTATGATAGCCTTGTTTAGCCATGTTTAACTTGTAATACTTGTATCTTAGACTTGTCGTCAACTTATGTTTTAGTTCTGTTGATATGCTACATTAATATATTTCAAATTTTCATATTTGACAATTTGTTGTTCACTAGAAGCAAATTATAATCAATCTTTTTGAATTTTAATGTCACAATCCTGAAACTGTCTAATTCATTAAATCACAATTTTTCTATATTTTGTTATAGTTTTTTCTAGAGTTGGGTCGAATCCCCTATTTCTCGAATCCGAATCCACATTTTATTTTCGAATCTCGAATATCGAATCCGAATCCTAGCAAATCGTTATAAATTTTAATGATTTACAAATAGATCCACATTACACAATATAGGCCTAAACTGTGAATTAAGGTTTATTTCAATCATGCTTTCAATTATAATCAACCCCAACCCACCCTCACCCCTCCCAAAATACAGGTTAAAATCTAGCTAAATTAAACAATCTAGACTCATATTATTGTTTAAAAATCAAATCAATCAAAATTTGAGTCTCTTTAGTTAATTTTAAAAGTGTTGTTAGAATGGGTTAAGTTTCTAGAAAACATGTTAAATAAACAGATTAGGCCTAGTTATCCTTTGATCAACTTTAATCATCAATAAAGGATATTTTATTGTATTAAGATAGCAAAAATAAAAATACAAACAGATATTTTTAATAAAGACTAAAGCAACGTGCTTAACAATTAAACATTGATTGGAAATAGTGAACTCAATGACTCTTAAGTATGTATTATTATTATTTTCTTTTATATCCATTATCTATTTTTGCGTAGAAAACAATATATTCGATTCTTGCGATATATCGATTTCTGAGAATACATTCTATTTTAAACACGAACATATTTTCGACTACAATCTGTTCATTCCCATTTTTATAAGGCAGGACTACGTTTGAATATTTCCACAATTACTTCAATAACATATTTAAAAGAAATAATAAGAACTTAGTTAAAACCAATTTAAAAATAAATAATGGATTAGCAAGTCATTATTTGATTCTTAAAACTCGAGAGCGCTTACTAAGTGATCAGATTACTTGAATCAATTTTAAACAAACAATCGATATACAATACGTACGCCGTTAGGGATGAAAAACAAGTTTTATTGCTGTCTGACTGTTGACAGTATTTATTTTTCATGAAACCCAACAAAATGTCTAACTTAAGGATCGTATGTAATAAATTGGAGTTCTTTACATAGTTGTAGATAATTAAAACCAGTTGGGTAGTAAGAATTAACAGTATCTTTATTTTAATCATCCCTCGGGCGAGTAAACATAATATACGTCATGGCGACTGACTTTATATCGTGTGTAATAGCGGCTGTCTTTGTATCATCCGTAATGTGTTCTTATTTCTGTTAAAAAAAAGCCGTAATTTGTTTAATTTATTTCGAGTTTATTTGTAATTCTAGTTTTGATTTTCAGTTTTTGAAGAGTTTTGAAGTGTTTATTAAAATATTTACAAGATTGTTCGTGAGGTGAAAGTTTTAGAAGTGAGCATGTGATGAAACGGTCGAGTCCAAGTTTCCCATACGGTTGGGAGGTTAGGGTACTAGGCACGTAAGATTTTCCACACCTAACAATTATTTTTTTAAATTTATTCATGTTTATCTCTTTCGTCCGACAAAATAAATATTACTGATTAAGTTGTCCTTTTCAAGTAGGCCTAACAAAGTAATTTTTGAATTCAACATATTATACTTTGTTTATGAAGTGAAAGATTCGATCATCGAATCCAGTTAAACACCGAATCCTCGAATCTCGAATACTTGTCAGGATTCGATGGATTCAAGGATTCGAAGATTCGAGTGGCCCATCTCTAGTTTTTTCCAGAGCATTCTATCTAAGTCTTAACTTTACTCTACTATAGTGTTTAACAGGGACCCACACCATAGAAAGCTTGTAGATAAATTTAGTTATGCCCTATAAAATTACATATAATATGTTAAATAATGATTTTGAGAAATTGTGCAGTGAAGTTTAATAATCAATTCATTATCTTCCAGATCTCCTTTAATATGGAGGCACTGAGGATATCAAGTATGAACAGTAAATGTTTTCATCTACCTAATATAAACTAGACAAGGTGTGTAGAGCATACCCTGCTGGAAGAGGCTCTTCAGGTGCGTCTCTTTGTGATGGATCAGTACCAGAAGCTTGACTCGCAGTTCCATTAGTCATAGGAGGCACACCAGTTGGGGGGCCCAGTGGGGGCCCTGCAGTTCCATTTGCTGTCATTGAAGATGGACCTAGAGACAGAAGGTACAGGTGTTCAACTGTCATACGGTAATAATAAATATGTATCATTAAAGGAAACATCTTTTTGTTTTTTAGGTAAATTTTGTTACATATCTTCCATATACCTTTTACTTCAAATAGTGAAAAGAGGTTTTTCCTTAAAGATAGATATATGTTATATTATTCACACATAATGTTCATTTTGTGTGTTAGTCTTTTATAGAAGCTATTCTTTTTACAGTGTATCTAGGCCTGAGTGAAAATGAAATTTTGGCTTTGGAAATTTTCGGATGGGAAATATCAATTTCCCCGAGGGACAGGAATTGGGAAAAAGAATTTAAAATTAATTGTCCTCTTTAGTCTTATATTTATTTTTCCTATTTATAATTTAAGTCTAAGCTTAGCCTTCTTATTCATTCCAATAAAATTAGTAAAATTAGAAGCTAATAGCAATATGATCTGAAGAGGGTTGGGAAAAAAAACACTAAAACTCTGATTTGGTTGCAAATTAGAGGTCTGAACAATAAATTTAAATTATGTAATCATGTCAAATATTTTTAAAGGGAAAAAAAACACACACACACATATAACATTTTTATATTAATTCATTTAAGTTTTCCAAATAAAAACAAAATAATCAAGAGTCTAAAAGTATTGGGTAAGGTTTGATGTAAGCTAAAATAGAAAACCGCGGTCTAATGAACTATTATAATTATATATTTTTAATCAAACAATTTTGGTATACATATAAATGAATTCTAAAACTATATTTTAAAATTGAATAAAAAAGTTCTCAAATAATAAAAGTCCTGATATGAATTTTAATAATTGTTTACACAATAAAACATTTTGATATTCAAACTAATCCAAATATAATAGTGAGCCACAGTTTTGTCAGTAAGAATACTAAAAACATTTCTCAACTGATCCAGTGTGTCCGGTTACCTATGTTTTAGTTATTAAACCTCTCACAAAAAGCGCTGTTGGACTTCAAAAATATTAGTTTAACCAACTATTAGTCTCTATGATACAAAAGCAAATGAACGCCATTTCAAATGATAACATTAACGTAATAGATGTGACTAGATGAAAATAAACGTTATGAAGATGTATCATTTGATATTTAAAAGCCACTTTATCTTTATTTATCTCCAAACATACATTTTCCTTCCTTAAATATATTCAGAAATAAATATTACCGGTAGCCTATTGTGGTTGTTATTTGATAGCGCTCAAGTCGTATTGACTAGGTACAGTAGTTATAATATAAAAGCTGCGGAAGTTTTGGATATCTATAGGTCTATTTTAAAGGAAGATGAGGTTAAACGTTAATAGTAAACTTTTTATATTAATTGTCCCAAAAAGGCCCAGGAAATAATTTTTTCCACCTGAGTTTTGAGAACATCACACTACCCAAGTTTTTCCCCCTAGTTCTGGATTTCTAACAGCCCTAATTCTACAATTTTTTATCCATTTTCCTTTTCACTCTTTTGTGTTTTGTGTTTTTTATTTTAGGAGGGTGCGTTTGCATGTTTAACACTTACATCCATTATGGTTTCCAGCCTGTGGTCTGGGTAGGTTTTTATTCAAGCCATTTATTTTCCACCACCGGCTTGCTGGGCCTCCTGTCGTAGCTTTGTATGCCTTATAATCTAACTTAAGACTAGGACAGGCTCAGCATCTAACCCTCGGCCATTAATTCAACACTGTGAAAGGGTAAACCCACATTGCACCAATGATAAATTTTTCAGCCATGACGGGAATCAAAACCGGGAGCCTTTGCTCAGAAGACAGAAATGCTACCAACTGTGAAAAGGTGTCGGATTCTTGATGGGTTCCAATGGAATGAAACTTATGTCGAGGGATGTGGCAGTAATGAACGATTTTCCTCAAGACACAGCCATAACATAGGTTGATTGGAAGCAATGTATTATCACCCTCACCATCACCATCATCACCATCATTATTATCATTATTATCATTATCATTGTTATAATAATTATTATATTAATATTAATAATATTGATAATATTAATAATAATAATATTATTAACAATATTAATTTTATAATATAATATAATATATATATATAATATTATTATTAATATTATTATTAATATTATTATTAATATTAATAATAATATTATTTTTATTACCGCGTCTTACTACCAGTTCGGGTTATACACACTTACACTAATGTGTAATGGTAGGGTGATTGTGAGATGAAATGGAGGACCTACAGTTTAACGTGGGATCCGATAGTTTAACGTGGGATCCGAACCACGGTGGAGGCCTGGCATTCCACACATTCACAAGTTGTGATTAATACACGTGAAGGAAGGGTTTGGCCCTCAGATAAATCTGTGCCGGGACAGAGGATTGAACCCCAAACCCACAGCACAGAAGTCTGATACCTTACCCTTAGATCACCAGGTCGCCGGAAGCAATAAAAAATGTAAACTGTGTCCTTTTTATTATAAAAGCCATATTGTGTTTGTTCCCTTTAATGTTTTCAATAATATCTCAGTAATAAATAGGTAAACAATTTCAAACTTAAAATATACTGTATGAATTAGGATTTAGTGAATACAGGCAGTAACCTTGATGCAGACAAAAGGAATAAATATATTTAAATTCCTGACTTAAGAGCAAATTGTACTTTACAAAGTAATAGTAATATGTTTAAATTATTCTTTCTTCAGAAATTACAAGTGGAGATATTAGTGCTTGAGAAAGCACTTATAGCCTCTATGAATGTAAATTTGTACTAAATCAAAAATTATTATCATTTAAGTATGAATTCTATTATAAATGGCCTATGGCATCTCAAGGACTAATAAGACCAAGATCAGAATCGAAAGAAAAAGACCACAAAGTGGTCTTAACGTAATCATATTTTTTTTTAATTTGTATTCAGAATCACAGGTATAACAAATATAATAAAAAGTGGAACTGGCTCATCTTTAATTACTATGTGAAAATTTTATTAGGTAAATTGAATTGTTAATAACTTAGTTATACATGGATAATAGAAAAGTAACTACAGTAGACTCCTGATTATCCACTTTGCAGCTTAATCACGGCATCGCCAACAGCAGGGAATACATTTTTGAAAAACGCTGTGATGATGATGATGTAATCAGTAAATCCCTAGGTAAGAGGTAATGGACAGAGAGACAAAAAGTGTATGCAAGGGGGACTGCACTGGAATGGACTCGTAACCTGCTCAGATATCTGACACAGGAAAATGACACCCTCCTATCTGACAAGCTGATGTTACAGGAGTTACATAATGGGATAAGGAAAATGGAAGAAGCTGCAATGAAGCAGAAGACTAATACAAACTTTTTAATAGATGTGTTAATTTCGAGTATATTGTAAATTGTTTTAAAAGGTTTTTTTATTATCTGAGGGGGTGAAATATAATGATATTATGTTGATTAAAGCAGTCACGATATGTGAGTACGTGTTAGAATTGAATGTGCTACAAACTTTTGTTTTACTAAATATTTGGATTATCCGCAGTTTTGAGTTATCCTCAGCACTTGTAACCTCCATTACAGCGGATAATCAGGAGGTAGCTGTAGTAAACATTTTACATAATATTTATCGGGCTTACCAAAAAAGTAAGAAAGTGAAAATAGTTATTCTGTGCCAAGATAACGGTGGACGGAACTTTCAACCTTATCTTTAATCATGGTGTGTGTTAATAATATGTAAAATATTGTCAACAAAGTGAATAATGTATTTCTAATATTGATGCATATAAACTTTTTGATCGGCATATACAATATAAGCATGAAATATTTAAAAATACTTGTATTATATTTTTATCATAAGATAAACACTTGCTATCTTTAAAAATCAACGATAAGCATGGTCTCACTTTATTAGTTTAAAGAATTAGGTATGATTGACAAAAATGTTTAAGATGTTGGTAACAGTTCACAAAATAAAGGAATTTGATATGAATAAATAGTGAAAGTCATCAAGTAAAAAATAAATACAAAACGCAGCCATAAGGTGTGTGACCAAAAGAGAATTAGTCAGAAATGAAAGCAAATGATAGACCTAAGCTTTCCAGAGTAAATAATAAAGTATTAGGAGATTGGTTCACCCTTTTTTGTCCCTTGTAAGTAAGCTATAAAAAGGAAATAAACTGTGACAAAAATAATTTTATGCTTCTGAAATCAAGTATATCCAATTGATAATAATGTATTTTATCTAAAAATATATTATATTAGACTATAAATATGGCCCTAAATGATAAATTTTAGATGAATTAAAGATTGAAAATTTCTCTTTCTTATACATTTTATAAAATTAATTAAATTTCCTAAATGCAGATTAAATAAAAATGGAGCAACTAATATTATTTATTACATGCACTAAAAATTAATTAAAGCAGCATCATACTACCCCTTCAGGTTATATGCTTAAGTACTAATTCTGTTAATGGGTTAGGAATTGGGAAGGTTGAATTTAGAGGATGTGAGCCCACATCTGTGTAGAGGTAGAGTGGAAAACCATTTAGGAGAAACCACCCTCAGTTAACCCGACCAAGATTCGAACTTCAATCTCCTCGTCCTCGGCAGTCTAGCTCAACACGATACCAGCATATCAGCTAACTACACCACTGAGGTGGGTCACATGCACTACAGACTGGCTTCTTGGTCTAGTGGTTAGTGTTCCTGGCTACTAAGCTAGGAGTCCAGGGTTTTATTCTTGGTGGTACCATAGATATTTTTCACGAAGGGGAATTGTTACTATTATTGCCATGGTCTGGTTAATTCATCTAAAGTTAGGATATGAGATGGGGTTTATTTCCAAATTTGTTTTTCTCAAAATAATGAATCGTCTTAGATTCACTTACTTGAAAATATTTCCCTTAGGCCAAATTGTTGTTAAGAGAACTACGCATCCTCTGATATTTTTAGATTTGTCGATTCACTGTTCAAGGTCAAGCTTTCCCTCTAGTGTTTAGCTAATGGCCTGCACACAGTATTCAGCCAATTTTGACGTCCATAGTCTTTTGGTAGCAGCGGAAGCGAGAGGTAGTGTTTGCAAATAAAACTTTGTTCTCACGTGTTCTGATTGAAGTATGGGTATCCTATGTTGAGAATACGGCTTCAACAGCAACACAGTTATCAAAAGCAATATGTTGTGCAGTAGTTACGAGTGTAACTTTAAACTAATGGTGGTAATATGCGCAGAGTGAATTAACAATTGTGCTGTAGAGAGAGCCTACGGCATAACTGAATCCAATGTGTGTCAATGGATAAAATTAAAGGCACACCCATTCCATTCATAAAGCATTATGGGTCCACAGCAATTTCATTTCTAAATTTAGTCAAGTATGTGCTTTTTTCTACAAATATAAAATTTTTACTTAGCCATGTGTGTGCATGTATATTCACACACACACACACACACAGGGCTTGGAAAAAATATAGTCTGCTTGTCTGTGACGAAGGAAAATTTTTGCTTGGCGAGTAAAAAGAAATCGGTTTTTAATAGTTGATTTTGTTATGGTTGAGCTGGACCCTTCACAAAACAACTCTCACAAGATTATTATTAGTATTACGGTTTGAATAGATCATACATAAGCCATTGATTCGAGTACATAGCAACTCTCACAAGGTGAATGTCGGTAATACTCTTAGACTGGAGCATAGGCTAATAATATGACTAAATAATGATTTTCTCTCAAGGTGATTTTGATATCTTATTAATGTTCAAGTGCAATTTCAAGATAAATATAAATCACGGTTGCCAATATTGAAATCGTTTGGACCTCAAAACAAAAAAAGAAATCATGAGTAATATTGATACGTCTTATAGCATTCTGATTGTGTTTTTTTCATGTGTGAGGGTTGAGGAAATGGTGCAAAGGAATCAGTTGTTTTTTTCTAAACAGTGATACAATATTTTTTGATCTGGAATGCAGTGATGTAAAAATAAAAAGAGAATGTTACCTGTGGGTCCAGCAACTGGAGGGTGAGAACCATTCCTGTGGGATGTGGGGATTGTTGGTGCAGTATTCTCAGCACCATGAAGACGCATTCTTGCACGCACACCACCATTTAAAACACTGCGGTTCACTGTGCCATCACTGTTTGCTTGACCTGAAACACAAGCTCAACTTCCTTAATTGATTTTCGCCAAGACATTAAATAGTACTCTCTATGAATTTGATGTGTTAACACAACTAACTTCACTCCTCATCCCACTCGCAATTAACTTTTTTTCTAATTGTTCCGTGGATTTAAAGAAATGGGAGTGACTTAATCACTAGAATTAAAGAAAGTTCTTGGAAGTTAGTTTGTATGTTTAAAATATAAATTGATCAAACAAGTAATGATTAAATATTAATATTATTATTATTGTTGTTTAACGGCCCATCGACACATCTAGGTCATTAGGGCCTTGAAATATATTAAAAACATAATAAAATCCCCA